>CM038682.1:206722293-206965108 GCA_021605205.1 Aegilops longissima | reverse complement strand
GGTTGAACTTTAGGCGGCTGGCTCCAACGCATATCGTCCCGGAGGCAGCCTGCTCCCTTTTGGGTATGTGGGTTGCGTATATCATGTTCATCGTCCGCACTTGTGGAAAGCCCTACATCCCCTATTGTTCGCCGCCAGGGCTCCTCCTCGTCATGGCTATGCAGCCCCTTGTCTCTGTTTTGGCATTTAACTTGCACCTGCTTGAACACCCAACAATCCCGAGTTGGTGTGATTGGCTGGTTTTTTTAAGTCTTAGTGTATCAGCACGAAGCGATCGATATTCGGTCCAAAGCTGGGCGGGCCCCGAGTATTTCTTTTAAATGGCTTTTTCGTGGCCGGGTTTAGAGCCTCTGAATCCGGCATTAAGTTCGCCGTATCCTCAAGCATTATGCGCCGTTAATGCGGTAGCTTGTGCTTCTTGAATTACGGCGAAAGTCGTTATATCGACTAGAGGGGGTGAATAGGCGATTTTAGAAATTTTATAAATTCTTCAGCGAGGAATTTGCTGGTGAGGAAATTCCTTAGCGAAGAAATACATGCAGCGGAATAAGTACTCGAAGTAAGCATAGCAGATTACAGGCATAGTCATCATGATGAAATGAAGACAATCACAGAGTCTGAAAGCGTAATCACGGGATAACACAAGATGAAGACAAACGGTGAAGAAATTGAGCTGAGGAAATTGAGAAAGTCTTGATCAAAGTCTTCAAACACAGATATGACAAACACTCAACATAGTTATGAGGAAATGAAAGGGTTGAGGAAATAGAACCAGATTAGGTTGGTGAAGACAATGATTTGGTAGACCAGTTCCAGCTGCTGTCTCGGTTATGCGTCTGGTTGGAAGCGGTGAGTATTTAAACTCGAGGACACGCATCCGGACACCCGATCCTTGAGCACGCAGCTCAGGACACCAGTCCTCACCGTATTCTCCTTGAACTAAGGTCACGCAGACCTCGTCCAATCACTCGTGGTAAGTCTTGAGCGACTTCCAAACCTTCACATACTTGGTCACTCGGCGATCCACAATTCCTCTTGGATGCTCTAGACCATGGCCTAACCGTCTGGAAGAAGCACAGTCTTCAAAGGTAAAAGCGTCGGATCCACATGGGATCAATTTCTTGATGATGCTCAATCACTTTGGGTTTGTTGGGGTTTGGTTTTGGGTTTTCCTCACTTTTGGGTTTTCCTCACTTTTGGGTTTTTCCTCACTTGATGATTTTCGCTCAAAGTCCTCAGAGGATGGGTTGCTCTCAAATGACAAGTGTCAAGTTCTCTCGGAGCAGCCAACCAACTAGTGGTTGTAGGGGGCGGCTATTTATAGCCTAGGGAGCAGCCCGACATGATAAGACATAAATGCCCTTCAATGATATGACCGTTAGGTGGATAAGATATTTGGGACAGCCGGCGCGCAGCACAGCAACGGTCGGAATTTTGAACATCAAATTCCTCAGGGCTATCATGTTCCTCACTGTGTAGGCAATTACATGGCGGCGAATTCCTAACTCCTCGATCGAAACAAATTCCTCGGCGACGGAAGAGCTTCGTCTCATCCTTTGAAGAAATTAGTGAAGCTGTATGAGATTTCAAAGGCTTCACTCGAAGGATTGGTAGGTGTAGGATTTTGAGTTGAGCATCAAATGGAAATTTTCCTTAGTATTTCCTCGACCCCTTTAACGATGCGGTGTTTCCTATGACTCAAGAAAGAAAATGAAACTACGAAAACAAAAGTCTTCACGCTTCATGTTCCTCAAGCGAATACCAAGTCTTGAGATCACACCAATTTCTTCACTTTCAAAGTCTTGAGAAGTCTTGAGAATATCAAAGTCTTGATTGAAGAACTTCATTTTAGGGTTGAATTTTCTTTGTAAATATCAAACTCCTCATAGACTTATAGACCTGTGTACACTCACAAGCGCATTAGTTACTTAACCTATAAGTCTTCAATACACCAAAATCACTAAGGGGCACTAGATGCACTTACAATCTCCCCTTTTGGTGATTGATGACAACATAGGTTAAGTTTTCAACGAGGATAAATATATGAAGTGTAAATCTGATAATGAGGATTTTGATTGCAAGATATAGAAGAACTCCCCACGAAGATGTGCATAGTGAGGAATTTGCTTTTGAGGCAATGCACATTTGAAGAATTGAATCATGGAGATCTCCCCTATATCTTGTAATTCATACATGCATTTGACATATAATATGAGAATTTGAAATGCATGATGAAATATGGTGCTTGATGGTATTCAGATTATGCAAAATAATGCATCAAAAGTATCAAAGCACCATCGGGTTTAAGATTACAACTCGATCCAATAAAGGTTTAGGAAGAACGAGAGTTGTAACTTAATAAAATCGTATATAGACAAAAGCGAGACCCGCTTGAAGACTAACTCAAATTTCTCCCCTTTGTCATCGAATGACCAAAAGGATCGAAACTAAGGACTAATGCTCTTGAAGAATTTCAAGTTGAAGATGGGCGCCAAAGACATTTAAGGTTGTTTGTGAAGTAGGACCAGCAGATGTCTTCCAAATCTTCATTTTCATCGATGTCGCGAGATGAAGAATAGGAGCTGGCCACCAAGGAAGGAACTTTGACTTTCTTGAATTTCTTGGAGGAGGTGACCAGTCAAATTCTTCCTTGAGTCCCATTGATTGCAGTTCTTCTTCATTGTAGACATGTGAAAGAACAGCCCGGAGTGCGCTTGAAGGTTTCATGAAGGTAGTAGTGGTTTTCTTCACTTGCATTGTGAGTTGAGGTCATGTTGTAAAGAAGAGTACCAAGCGGCGTTTGACCCACTTATGATTGCGATCAACCTTGATGAAGGCGAGGAGTAACTCACGATCAGTCATCACCACAGGTGCGATCCCTTGAGGATTTTGCTTGCGGTGGTATTTTTGCAGAGTCATGGGTGGCGAGTCATCATTGGTGGAGTAGGATCTGCTTTTGAACTGTCCATCAATGGGCGAATGCCTTCATCTATCACAGCGATAGCCTTTCCCTTTTCATCAGTGAGGTAATTGGCGTTTGAGGACTTCAATCGAGGCGGTAGCTGCGGTGGTTCAAAGTATCACCTTGTAATTGGTGAAGATCTTGACTGATGAATCTCATAATCCAAGGTGCATAAGGCTTCAGCTCAAAAGGTGACATGGCAATGTTAGCGAGTCCTCATGAAGAAATCATGGAAATTGGCGGAAGCCATGGATGATGTTGAAAAGCATATTCTTCATGATGCCAACGACTTCTTCATCGTTCGAGTCGTGGCCTTTGATAGGACTCATAGTCTTCGTCAAAATTCGATAGACTGTTCGAGGCACATATAATAATTCCTTGACGAGAATTTGGTCCTTGGGGCTTGCCTTGGCTTCAAAGGCTTCATCGGCACTTGCATATAGTGATTTGAAAGTTCCTTTTCTTCATAGATCGGCGTGCACCATCAATCGGAGGACGAGTGGGAGGGCGCAAGCAATTCACTTCTTGGTGCCTTGTAGTGAGTGTTTTCGGTCATCAATCCAAGACCCATGAATGTACATCTTGACGTCTCCGTGATGTGCGGGGTTGCATAGAACTGAAGAATTAGCTCTTCGTTCCAATCACAAATATCGGTCTGAAGTTTAGAAGACCTGCGTCGTGAAGAACACTTAGGGCGGGCTCAAAGCTGGCATCGACTCCATATCCACATGAGGAATATGAGCATGATCGAAGATTTTGTCCTTGTTGAAAAGCACCGAGGAATAGAAGTTGGCTTGGTGGCAGTCGAAGCGCCTCTTCCTAATCCGAGCGAGAATCATAAGGATTATATTCATGAAGAACACATGCTCGGCAAAGAAATCTTCAGCCTTGAACTTTTGTTTGGTTGAGAACGGATTCTTTTGCTTTGGCGGAGGGTGTCGATGGTTGCATCACCACCTCGGGAATCGTAAGTTCAGGTTCTTGACTGAGAATTTCTTGGTCCTCAACATGCGATCGAGGATTAGCGGCAGCAGCAGTTTCATCGGCACTAGTGGCTGGAATTTCTTCATGCACGAAACCGATGGGTTGATTTTCTTGAGTCTATTTGGACAATTGCATGCATGGAGTGAGGAACTTGTTGAGCGGGGTGAAGAGAGGAGTATTGGGATCTGACTTTCCCAAAAGTCATCATTGATCACTTGGTGGTGCATCCAATATCCACATCTTCATTTTCAATTTCCTCGATACCAGCTTGAGGAATTTCATGGTGCGATGAGGAATAACGGGGTTGAAGGATTGCTTCCACTTCAATTTCTTCATCAATTTTCTCTGACGAAGCAGGAGATTGATGTTCTTCATCAGATCCGGTTGGGATCTCATATTCTTCTCCAAAAGGAACGACTTCCTTTGATGGTATGGAGGAAATTGGAATAGCATCAATTGGGTTTTCAATGGAGCTGGTCATTGGCTTCATTTTCTTGCAATCGAAGAATCGTGCAGTGATGCTTTCCTTTTCTTCACAGCAGCTCGTTCCATGCAGCCTTGGTTTTCTTCACATCGAAGCGGATGGAAGAATTGGAGTTGGAATTGGCGGGAGGAGCTGAGGAATTTGGTGCAGTTTCTTGAGAACAACGATGCAGTTCCTCTGTCTTGAGCAATTTCTTGGTATGGCGATGCAGATTGCCTGACTTGAGCATTTTCTTGAGCGCACCACTAGTGGGTGCCTGGCAATTCTTCGGCGGCTGGGATGGGATCATCAGCCACAGAATCAACATTTTCTTCATTGGGCTGAACGGAGGCTTCAGCTGAGGAATCTCAAGTTGCAGTGCGGCAACACTTGTGATTCTCTTCATCAGATCGACGAATCTGGTCTTGACTACTTGCCAATCAGCATAGTATGTGTCGAAGTTCTTGCTGAGGTTTTGAATTTCAGTTTGGATTTGAAGGAGTTCCTCAGGTGTCATCTTGACAACGTTTTCTTGAGAACCTCTCCTTCTGTATTGAGCCTTCTTGATTTCCCTCGCCTTCTCAAACTTCCATTTTCTTCAGCGATGAAGTGAGTCGGTATGACTTTGACCAGTGTCAAAGGAAGATCGAGCGGAGGGGTATTGGGATCATTGTGCGGAGGTCAATGAAGTCGAGGACTTTCTTTGGATCGATGAGTATGCACAGATGTGCCTTTGGCTCTATGGCCCTAACTTGGCGGTCTCGATGATTTCTTCAAGTTCTTCATCGGATGCCTCATCATCGGATGTACGTGGACTACAAGCTGTTTCTTCCTTGGGCTGGGCGAGGACCACGTCCATTGTTGCTTTTGTCTTCAGCAGAGTCGGGCGGATGAAGAATTGTGGGCAGTGAGGAACTTGCGAGAGATGCACGAGGCAATTGAAAAATCAGCAGTCCTTTGACATGTAGCTAGGTGCACGAGGCTGAAGGTTTGGGCCGGGCAGTTGAGGACTTTGGTGGAGCAGCGGCGGTGTGAGAATTTGCTTGGAGGGTGCTTTCTTTGAGGAACTTGGCCGTGGGGCGAGATGATGAAGTACTTGGCTTATTAGCAGACTTCTTTTGCATTGATTTCCTCGGTTTGACCGAGACCTCGATGTGGCGGCAGCAGAATCCTCATTGAATTTCTTCTTGCTTCCTTTGCTTGCTTTGCCAATTTTGCTTGGCGTTTAGCCCATTCATCGGGAAAGTCCTCACGCGTTTGATGCTAGTGGGATCAGCTATTTGGCGGTGCCAAAGGCTCTTGGGCATGGAGGATTTAAGCGAATTTCTTCATGTACTTAGGAGTTACATATCTGTATTCCTTCCATTCCGTGCCCATCTCCGTTCAATCTTACGAATCGCACCTTGCATTGATTTTGCTTTCCTCATCCGGTGTGCAATAGTCAGCATATATTTCCTCGAGGATTTGAATCTGTCATGACCTCGAGTTTCTTTCCTCCCTTCTGCGGCTTCTTACCATCGCCATTTTCTTGGTGAGGAAATTGAACAATTGAGTTCTCTGAAGAAGTGTGCAGTTTTTCTTCGAGGAAGCTGCAAATGAGTTAAGTTGATGAGAACCTAGGGATTCAGCGGCGGACATTTGTACTGTGAGCAGAGTATAGGTGCGAGGAATTTGAAGAGGTCATATGCGTTCTCGGAAGGTTTTCAAAAGAACAAGTTTGAGGATTTTGACGGATGAGCCTTGAAGAATTTCAATAAGCGTTCTTTGTCTTAGGTTCGAGTTGTATAGATCGAAGATCCACACAATTGAGGAATCTTGAAGAAAATCATTGCTTAGAAAACGAGTCAAGAGATTTGAGGTGTTCATATGTGTGAAGATTTGAAGAATAAACACCTTTGAAGAATTTGAAGAAAATTTGAGAATCAAAGTGAGTAATAAAAGTAACTTTTAATTTACCCAAAGTGAAGAACACGACGAACTGAGATGAACAGTTGAGAAGTTAAATCGTTCAGATCTTCCCGCCTAACTTGGAGAGAAATCAGCTACGGCGACGGCGGAGTGAAGATTTTCCACGGTCGGTAGCAATCGTCGGCGAAGAGGTCAAGCGGTGAAGCTTTTCCTCACCGCGACGATGAAGTAGCGGCGCTAGGGTTTGAGGAGCTCGGCGGGAGAGAGAGGTCGGCGAAGTAAAAAGTGAGGAAGAGAGAGGGGTATTTATAGCCACGGTGAAAGCGGATCGTCCAAAGATTTAGGACGAGCGTGCCTGACCGCTTCCTTCTCACGACATGTGTCACCCACGTCTTGTGTAGTGGAGATCGTGTCTGCGATCGTGGGTGAATATAATAATGCATCGTGGGATGGGAATGGTTTAGTGGTAAAATGAAGGTTTGAATAAGATTCGTTTTAAAAGTTCCGTTGCAATTTCTTCAGTTATCAAGGACACAGATGAAGAATTTGAGCGAGTTTCAAAGTAGAACGCACATGAAGAATTTGTGAATGGATTTGGTTGAGTATAGCATAGAGGGAAGGGTCGATCACATTCACTTAGCGAAAAAAGCGACTTGAAGAAATAGCCATAAGTGAATGCTGTAGAGGACATAAATCCATATATATATATATATAGCCAATGAAGAAAGACGACGGAAACAGTGAAGAATTTGCAAAGTTGAAGAATTTGAAAAAGCGAAGAATTTCAAAACGAGGAGAAACTCAAATTGAAGATTTTCAACTTTGGTGGTGGCGTATCCCAATCGTATAAGAATGATGATTTCAGACACAGCGTACAATTGTCGTGGGTTACGAGAATCAAATTCTTCATTAATTTCTTCACACTTAGAGTGTTATTCTTCATTGATTGAAGAAAACGTTTCTTCATGTGTTGCACATCTAAGTCATCAATTTTGCATAAGTGTTAGGATGTGTGCCTTTTCAAAGAACGTTCGAAGATTCTAAGATATTTAGCTCACACGCAACTTGCTAAATCTCTTCTCATCCAAGGGCTTAGTGAAGATATCAGCTAGCTGTTCTTGATCTTCACGTGCTCGATGGAGATGTCGCCCTTCAACACATGATCACGAAGAAAATGATGGCGAATTTGAATGTGCTTTGTCTTGAGTGCTGAACTGGGTTGTGAGCAATCTTGATGGCACTCTCATTGTCACAGATGAGAGGCACATTCTTCACGTTGATGCCGTAGTCCTTGAGGTTTGCTTCATCCATAGTAATTGAGCACAACACGAGCCAGCAGCAATGTATTCAGCTTCCGCGATGGACGGTGATACGCATGATTCTGTTTCTTGAGGACCAACGGACCAAAGATCGTCAGAAATGACAAGTACCAGATGTTGACTTGCGGTCCACGATCACCAGCATAGTCGAGTCGAATATCAATGAGATCAAAAGTAGAGCCCTTGGGGTACCATAATCCTAGTGTTGGTGTGTGAGCTAGATATCGAAGAATATGCTTCACAGCCTTATGGTGTGATTCCTTGGTGTAGCTTGAAATCGGGCACACATGCAAACACTAAGCATTATATCTGGCCTAGATGCACATAAGTACAATAAAGAACCAATCATGGGCGGTATACCTTGTGATCGAAGTCAATACCATTTTCATCGATTGCATAGATGGCCATTTGTGGGCATAGGAATTTTGACACCTTTGCAATCTTGCATGCTGAATTTCTTGAGGACATCTTTGAGGTATTTCTCTGAGATATGAATATGCCATTGTGTTGTTGACGAATTTGAAGACCTAAGAAGAATTTCAACTCTCCATCATAGACATTTGATATTCTTCACTCATCATATAGGCAAATTCATCACTATAACGTTGGTCGATACAGCCAAAGATAATATCATCAACATATATTTGGCACACAAACAGTTCACCATCATAAGATTTAGTAAAGAGAGTAGGGTCGAGTGAACGGGTGTGAAGCCATTCTTCACGAAGAATTCCTTCAATGTATCATACCACGCTTGAGGGCTTGCTTGAGGCCATAGAGGGCCTTATTTAGTCTGAAGACTTTGTCGGATTCTTTGGATCTTCAAAACACAGGGGTTGAGCAACATATACTTCTTCCTCAAGCTTACCATTGAGGAATGCACTTTTCACATCCATTTGATATAAAGTGATATTGTGATGGTTAGCATAGGCGAGTAATATCTGCGAATAGACTCAAGTCTAGCGGCAGTGCAAAAGTTTCATCGAAATCAATTCCTTCAACTGCGTGTAGCCTTGAGCTACTAGTCGTGCCTTATTCCTCACCACAAGACCATTTTCATCTTGCTTGTTGTGGTAGATCCACTTTGTGCCAATGATATTATGCTTGCGAGGATCTGGACGTTTGACCAGTTCCCAGGCGTTGTTGATCTCGAACTGATGTAATTCTTCTTGCATGGCCTGAATCCACTCCGGCTCGAAATGCTTCATCTACCTTAGTGGGCTCTGTGATAGAGACAAAAGCATAGTGCCCACAAAAGTTAGATAAGTGTGAAGCTTTTGAGCGAGTGAGAGGACTGGCGCTTCAATGTCATCGATGATCTTGTCAACTTGCACTTCTTTTTACAGCGAGGATGAGCTGGTTGTCTTGAGGAATTTGATCATTTTCCTCGGCACCATTTTCTTGACATTATCTTGGTGCATCATTTCGGCGTTCTTTGCGTATAGGAATGAATTCTTCAGCAGTTTCTTGATGGGAATGACATCCTCGGTTGCCTTGAACTGATAGAATCCTCGGTGCTGGTTCATCTAACACGAAGGTAGGTGCTCTCTTTGCGAGCCATTAGTTTCATCGAACCGCACATCTCTGATGTCAACAATCTTGTGAAGTGCGATGTTGAAGACTCTGTAGGTGTGCTGAGTCCTTTCCGTAACCAAGCATAAAACCCTCATGTGCTTTCGGTGCAAATTTAGAGGTGTGGTGAGGATCTCTAATCCAGCATTTAGCAATCAAGACTTTGAAATAACTTACATTGGGTTTCTTGTCGTTGAGGAGTTCATAGGCAGTCTTCTTGAAGAATTTGTGAAGATATACTCTGTTGATGATGTGGCACGCAGATGTCAATTGCTTCAATCCGAAAGCGACTAGGCGTTTTGTATTCATCAAGCATAGTCGAGCCATCTCAACAAGAGTTCTGTTCTTGCGCTCCACGCGCCATTTCTTTGAGGAGTATAGGGAGCAGATAACTCATGAGTAATACCAAGTTCATCAAGATAATCCTCAAGTCTAGAATTCTTGAACTCAGTTCCATTGTCACTCCTGATGTGCTTGATCTTCACACCAAAGTTGGTTGAAGCCCTCGAGGAAAATCGTTTGAAGATTTCCTGCACTTGGTTTTTGTAAGTAACAATGTGTACCCATGTGTAGCGAGAGTAATCATCAACAATAACAAAGCCATATAGTGATGCTTCATTAACGACAATTTGAGTAATGATTGGGACCAAAGAGGTCCATGTGAAGCAATTCGAAGGGCGAGTAGTGGTCATGATAGTCTTATTTGGATGCTTGGCCTTGGTCATTTTTCCAGCTTCACAGGCTCGCATAAGTGATCCTTGAGGAATTTGACATTCTCAATGCCAATGACATGCTTCTTCTTCGCATGGCGTGTGCAAATTCCTCATGCTGCATGACCAAGTCGTCGATGCCATAGCCAGCCTATACGAAGCTTTTGCAAGTAGGCACACGGCTGGTTGTGGACCTGTAGAAAGTCAACAATATACAAGTCTCCTCTCCTAAAGCCTTGAAGACTTTGGAATTGTCGGCTTCCATAATCACAACACAACGATACTTGCCAAAAATAACTACCATATCAAGATCACAAAGCATTGAGGCGACATGAGGTTATATCCTAAAGACTCAACAAGCATGACTTTGTCCATGTGCATGTCCTTAGATATAGCAACCTTACCAAGTCCCAATACGACTTTTGCCTTTGTCGGCAAAGATGATATGCTTGAGATGTGGCGGTGATAAGAGAGCATCCATCAATAGATTCTTGTCACCAGTCATGTGATTTGTACATCCACTATCGAGAACCCACTCGGTGGCTTTGGGTTGATCATCCTGCGGATGAATTAGTACAACTTACGATCTCATATACTTCATCGGTGAAGAATATGATATCAAGTTCATCGAGATGAATTTCATCGATCGATATTCAGATAAGCGATATGAGGGCGTGTGAAATGAAAGTTCATTTCATCATGATTAGCTGCGTCCTTTCGAGCATTTTGTCGGGCCCCAACAAATTCTTGGGAGCGTTAAGGCACGTCTGGAGACCTGACCCTGCGAAGAGATTAGTTCTTTTCTTCACCACCCACATCTGAAGGGGTGGCAAAGAGTTCATCATTCTGCGAGCACCATATGAGAATGGTGGCATAGAGGCCAAACCATTTCGTTTCACATAAGAGGGTTAGGGTAAGCATATGAATAAGCGAGAGAAATTCTTGAGGACTTATGAACATATTGGTTTGAAGAATAATGCACATATTCATAGCCCTTAGCTCTACCTGCGAAGCGAGTTATTAGCACGATGATAATCATATGAGGACTTTGATCCTTTTGAGGAATTTGATCCACGTGAGGAATTTGGTCCGTATGAGGACTTGGATCCATATGAAGAATTTTGTCCATATGAAGAATTTGATCAGGGTTCCTTTTCTTCACGGTGGTGTCATGAGGACATTCACTGAAGACTTTCAAGACATTTCTTGGGAACCCAGATTTTCTTCATAGGGGACCGTTCTGCGATTAGTGCCAACATATCTAGCAAATACTTCACCATTCTGATTTTTGAACAGTTTATAGTTTGAGTCAAATGACTCATCATCGAGAATGAGGAAATTCACATGTAAAGCCAGATAAGTTAGATGGATCAATGGAGGTCCCTTTGCAGCAACCCATGAGGTTTTGGGATCTGCTCGGGCTTCCATCGTTCCATCAGCATTGAGTTTCCTCTCAAAGGCAATACCCTCTTTCCTAGGGTTCTGTTGAGGATCTGCTTTTAAGCACATCACAAAGAGTCGATGCCCTTTGAGGCTTTTGTACATGCTGTCATGTACAATTCCTTCAACCTGCATCGTTAGTGATACTAGCAATGTCCTCGGATGAGGAATTAGTGATAGCAGAGGCAGGTGAAGAATTTGTAACAGTTGAAGCATTTGAACATTCAGGTGAAGAATTTGCAGATTCACGTTCAATGCACTTTAAGCATGGAGGAACAAATTCTTCTTAAGAAGCGCTGATTTGTTGAGCAAGTAATGAATCGCGCTCCTTGTGAAGATCTTCATAACTCGCTCTTAGCTTCTCAAGATCTTGCTTTCTTTGAAGAAATTCATAAGAAAGTTTCTCATGATCAGATAAGAGAGTGTTATGATGGCCTTGAAGGCTGTCAAGTCTAGACTGAACTCTCTGAAGATTTTCAGTCAGGGCTTGAGTGCGATCCATTTCTTCACCTAACATATCATCACTCTTATCTAGCATGTTTTGAACCTTTTCAAAAGCCCTTTGTTGTTTTATAGCAATCTTAGCAAGTTTAGAGTAGCTGGGCTTGAGATCCTCATCAGATTCATTTTCACTAGATTCAGAGGAGGTGAAATTGAGTACCTTAGCACCTTTTGCCATGAAGCAATAGGTGGGGCGTAGTCATCATTTTCCTCATCAGGTTTGTCGGTGAGTCAGTTTCTTCGATGTTGAAGATGGACTTGCTAACATAAGCGATGGCAAGAGCCGGACTAGCCACACCAGATTCGGATTCTTGAGACTCCTCCTCTTCCTCATTTTCCTCAGATTCAGCTTGAGTCCATTTCCTTGCCAATGAATGCCCGAGCCTTTTTGGAGCTGCTCTTCTTGTGAGAAGAAGGCTTTGAGGATTTTGATGATGAAGATTTTGATGATTTCTTCTTCTTCTTCACGTCATCGAGGCTGTAATCCTTGTGTTTCTTCTTTCTTAATTCCTTTTCCCACTCGAGGACAATCTTGGATATAGTGACCAGGTTTCTTGCATTTGTGGCAAAGTCTTCGCTTATAGTCACTAGATGAGGAATCACTTTGCTTCTTGAGGATTTTCCAAAACGACCACGTCTTGTGAATTTCTGGAATTTCTTCACGAGCGATTGCTAGCTCTGGCCAAATTCTTGAGGATCTCCAAGGCTACTACCAGATTCTTCACTCTCGATTCAGATTCAGCCTTGGCCTTGAGGGCACGTGTTTTCCATAGCGAACCATAGAGATCTCTCTTTTGACAAGTGGAACTTCGTGAGTATTTAGCCTTTCGAGGATATCGGCGAGGATCAAGAGACTTGTAGTCAGCTCGTTCTTGTATCATCGATGCCAAAGTGTCAAATGAGGAATCAAGCGATCTTAGCAATTTCTTCACCACCTCATGGTCGGTGATGTCGGTGGCACCAGTGCTTGAAGCTCATTTGAGATGTCGGTGAGGCGATCGAAGGTTTGTTGAACATTTTAGTTGTCGAGTCTTTTGAAGCGGTTGAAGAGATTCCAAGAACATCAACTCGAGAGTCACGCTGAGTTGAAACACCTTCATTTACTTTGGACAGCTTTGTCCCGGATGAGTTTAGCGATTCCAAAGCACTCACTCTTCCATATTGACCTTTGCTCAGATGGCCACATATGATATTCTTAAGCTTGAAAATCGAGTTGCTTGAATCTCTTCACATCAGCATCATTCGGAGAGGGTGTGGTGAGGAAACACCTTTGTCACAACATACCGGAGATCGTTGTCAATTGCTTCAAGATGCATTAGCATTTTGTTCTTCGATGAGGGGTAGTCCGTCCCATCGAAGGTAGGACACCTGCTGAGACCTTGATCATACCTGCGGTCGACATACCTAAAACTCCGGTGGTTAAACCAAAATCACACGAACAAGGGAGTACCTTGCTCGATACCAATTGAAAGTCGTTATATCGACTAGAGGGGGTGAATAGGCGATTTTAGAGAATTTATAAATTCTTCAATGAGGAATTTGCTGGTGAGGAAATTCCTTAGCGAAGAAATACATGCAGCGGAATAAGTACTCGAAGTAAGCATAGCAGATTACAAGCATAGTCATCATGATGAAATGAAGACAATCACAGAGTGAGAAAGCGTAATCACAGGATAACACAAGATGAAGACAAAGCAGACTAAAGAAATTGAGCGAGGAAATTGAGAAAGTCTTGATCAAAGTCTTCAAACACAGATATGACAATCGCTCAACATAGTTATGAGGAAATGAAAGGGTTGAGGAAATAGAACCAGATTAGGTTGGTGAAGACAATGATTTGGTAGACCAGTTCCAACTGTTGTCTCGGTTATGCGTCTGGTTGGGCGGTGAGTATTTAAACTCGAGGACCGCAGTCCGGACACCCGATCCTTGAGCACGCAGCTCAGGACACCAAGTCCTCACCGTATTCTCCTTGAACTAAGGTCACGCAGACCTCGTCCAATCACTCGTGGTAAGTCTTGAGCGACTTCCAAACCTTCACAAACTTGGTCACTCGGTGATCCACAATTCCTCTTGGATGCTCTAGACCGTGGCGCCTAACCGTCTGGAAGAAGCACAGTCTTCAAAGGTAAAAGCGTCGGATCCACGCAGGATCAATTTCTTGATGATGCTTAATCACTTTGGGTTTGTTGGGGTTTGGTTTTGGGTTTTCCTCACTTTTGGGTTTTCCTCACTTGATGATTTTCGCTCAAAGTCCTCGGAGGATGGGTTGCTCTCAAATGACAAGTGTCAAGTTCTCTCGGAGCAGCCAACCAACTAGTGGTTGTAGAGGCGGCTATTTATAGCCTAGGGAGCAGCCCGACATGATAAGACATAAATGCCCTTCAATGATATGACCGTTAGGTGGATAAGATATTTGGGACAGCGGTAGCGACACGACAGCAGGTCGAAATTTGAACATCAAATTCCTCGGGGCTATCATATTCCTCCTTTGTGTAGGCAATTCAGATGGCGAATTCCTAACTCCTCGATCGAACAAATTCCTCGTGACCGGAAGAGCTTCGTCTCATCCTTTGAAGAAATTGACTGAACTGTATGAGATTTCAAAGGCTTCACTCGAAAGGATTGGTAGGTGTAGGATTTTGAGTTGAGCATCAAATGGAAATTTTCCTTAGTATTTCCTCGACCCCTTTAACGATCACGGTGTTTCCTATGACTCAAGAAAGAGAAAATGAAACTACGAAAACAAAAGTCTTCACGCTTCATGTTCCTCAGCGAATACCAAGTCTTGAGGATCACACCAATTTCTTCACTTTCAAAGTCTTGAAAAGTCTTGAATATCAAAGTCTTGATTGAAGAACTTCATTTTAGGGTCGACTTTTCTGTAACTATCAAACTCCTCATAGACTTATAGGCCTGTGTACACTCACAAACGCATCAGTTACTTAACCTATAAGTCTTCAATACACCAAAATCACTAAGGGGCACTAGATGCACTTACAGACGCGACCTGCCATTGCTGTCCTTGGTATCCGAATTACCAGGGCTCTTGGTCATGTTATTACTACGAGCTAGCCAGCTGTCTTCTCCAGCATAAGCGGGTCATGAGTGTTGTGAGGGCTGCCATGGATTTCGGCTTTTCCTGTCCTAGGTGCCGGGCAAGCCACTCGTCACGGATGTTATGTTTGAAGGCTGCGAGGGCCTCTGCGTCCGGACAATCGACTATTTGATTTTTCTTGGTTAGGAACCGTGTCTAGAATTGTCTGGCCGATTCCTCTGGCTGCTAAATTATGTGGCTTAGGTCATCAGCGTCTGGTGGTCACACATAGGTGCCCTGGAAATTGTCGAGGAATGCGGCTTCCAGGTCTTCCCAACAACCAATTGACTCTGCTGGCAAGCTGTTAAGCCAATGCCGAGCTGGTCCTTTAAGCTTGAGTGGGAGGTATTTGATGGCGTGCAGATCATCACCACGGGCCATGTGGATATGAAGGAGATAATCCTCGATCTATACCGCAGGATCTGTTGTGCCATCGTATGATTTGATGTTTATGGGTTTGAAACCCTCGGGGATTTGATGATCCATTACTTCATCTGTGAAGCATAGTGGGTGTGCGGCGCCTCTGTACTGGGCTATATCACGACGCAGCTCAAATGAGCTTTGTCTATTGTGTTTGGCCCGGCCGGATTTACCATATCCGGCATGACGGTTATCGTCACGTGTCGGTGGGTGCCCACGCGATCCGTAGATCGATCTTGTTTGCCTTGCCTTGTCCTCCAATATATCTTGCAGGTCTGGCGCATTTCCCCGTGCCTTGGTATTTTTTGAGTGACGCCGGGGTGCGGCTTGAGTGGAGGGACGAGAGGCCTCTCTGTCGCGGCCACGAGGTGGTCGGTCAGCCGCGTCATGCGCTGGTGATGTAGGTTTAGGTGCTTCCTCCTCTAATCGGGGTAGCAGCCTGCGCTTTGGGTAACTCTTGGAGGGGCGTTCGAGTTCGTACTCTTCGGCCGCAAGGACTTCAGTCCATCTGTCGGCTAGCAAGTCTTGGTTAGCTCTAAGCTGTTGCTGTTTTTTCTTGAGGCTGCTCGCCGTGGCCATAATCCTGCGTTTGAAATGCTCTTGTTCGACGGGATCCTCAGGCACGACAAATTCGTCGTCGTCGAGGCTTACCTCGTCTTCGGAGGAGGCATGTAATTATCGTCCTCTACCTCTCATCTGCCGCTCTCTCATGAGGCTGGCTTCTCCATCCTCCCCGTGCTGAATCCTGCTTTGGGCGTTGTCTTTGGCACTGTCCGGGGTGTTATTATCTCCCGTGCCGGAATCGCCGTTTTTGCTTTGGCGGGATTTAGAGTGGCGCCGCTGACGCCGGTGCTTAGGCTGCTTCTTGGAGGGGTCATCCTCCGTTGTTCCATCGCCCTTCCCTTCTTTTGGGGTGTCCACCATGTATATGTCATACGACGAGGTGGCCTTCCAGTGACCTATAGGCGCTGGTTCTTGGTCGTCTCCTGCATCGGTGTCCATACCATCGATGTCTTCGGAGTCGAAGTCGAGCATGTCGGTTAAATCATCGACAGTGGCTACAAAGTGGGTGGTGGGTGGGCTTTGAATTTCTTCATCGTTCGCATCCCAACCTTGCTGACCATAGTCCGGCCAGGGCTCTCCTGATAAAGAGAGAGACTTTAGTGAATTCAGAATGTCGCCAAAGGCGAAGTCTTTGAAAGATGTCCGCGGCGAACTCCATGATCGGCACCCAATCGGATTCGATCGGCAAGGGCGCGGAAGGTTCGGAGTCCGGAGAGGAGTCCGATACCTTGGAGTCACGAGCTTCACAGAGGACAAGGCTGGTGTTCGGCTCGATCGCCGTAGAGATTGCAGCCCCGGGCGGTGTCCAGCCACCCGTCCTCGATTATGCGCGATCGGCTCCGAGCTAAGGGTCGGAGCGGACACGGGTGCGACCTCCAGAGGCCTTGTTGACGCAGCGAGCTAGATCATGCCCATCGTGATAAGCGGTCTGGCGGCCTTTGGCTGTGGCTCAAACCCGTCGAAGATCAAGTCTTCGCGACGCCTTGACCGTGTAGTTCAAACTTCAAATCTGACCTGATGACCAGGGGCGTAGCTTTTGATCTGCTCCAGATGGCCAAGCAAATTGGCCCGCGGTGTGAAGCCGCCGAATACGAAGATCTGTCCAGTGAGAAAAGTCTCACCCTGGACCGCATCGTTCTTGATGATCGGAGGAGCCATCGGGCCTAAAGATGGCGACACGAGGAACTCTCAATGAAAGCACCAATGTCGGTGTCAAACCGGCGGATCTCGGTAGGGGTCCCGAATATGCGTCTAGGCGGATGGTAACAGGAGACAAGGGACACGATGTTTTTACCCAGGTTCGGGCCCTCTCGATGGAGGTAAAACCCTACTCCTGCTTGATTAATATTGATGATATGGGTAGTACAAGAGTAGATCTACCACGAGATTAGAGAGGCTAAACCCTAGAAGCTAGCCTATGGTATGATTGTTGTTTGTCCTATGGACTAAAACCCTCCGGTTTATATAGACACGGAGAGGGCTAGGGTTACACAGAGTCGGTTACAATGGGAGGAGATCTACATATCCGTATCGTCAAGCTTGCCTTCCACGCCAAGGAAAGTCCCATCCGGACACAGGACAAAGTCTTCAATCTTGTATCTTCATAGTCCAGGAGTCCGGCCAAAGGTTATAGTCTGGCTATCCGGACACCCCCTAATCCAAGACTCCCTCAATGGTGCTTTATGCCACATATTATGATCCAATGATGTGTTGCCATCCTATGATGTTTTGAGTAGATATCCTTTGTCTTTGGGTTGATTGATGATCTAGATTGGTATGAGTTGTATGTTTTATTTTGGTGTTGTCCTATGGTCCCTCCGTGTCGCGCAAGCGTGAGGGATTCCCGCTGTAGGGTGTTGCAATATGTTCATGATTCTCTTATAGTGGGTTGGTGAGTGACTGAAACACAAACCCGAGTAAGGGGGTTGTTGCGTATCGGAATAAAGAGGACTTGATGCTTTAATGCTATGGTTGGGTTTTACCTTAATGATCTTTAGTAGTTGCGGATGCTTGCTAGAGTTCCAATCATAAGTGCATATGATCTAAGAAGAGAAAGTATGTTAGCTTATGCCTCTCCCTCATATGGAATTGTAATAGTGATTACCGATCTTGTTAACAATTGCCTAGGACAATTCCGCACACCGACCCATCATTATTCCACACTTGCTATTTATAATATTTAGTAATACATTCTAACTTTATGATAACAGTACCTAATTTCATATTTTAGCTCTCCGATTTCATGCAAAGTTATCCTCTTCATACCCACAATGTAGTTTTATTTCTCGTTGCTAGTTGGAAGCAAACGTTCGGTGTACGTAGAGTCGTATCAGTGGAAGATAGGGATTGAGAGAATATTGATCTTACCTTTAGCTCCTTGTGGGTTCGAAACTCCATACTTATCACTCCCATCTTTGGAAATTGCTACGATGATTCCCTTCACTTGGGGATTATCAAGCTCTTTTCTGGCGCCGTTGTCGGGGAGCAATAGCGTGGGGTTGATATTCTCGTATGTGCTTGTTTGCTTTCTTCACTAAGTAGATTTTCTTTTTCCTTTTTGTTTCTGTTTAGTTGTGGGTGAAACATAAAAAAAATTAAAAGAATGAAAATACAAAAATTATTACTTGCCTCTCATGCCTAAAAAGTTTTTCAAAAGAGAAGTGATTGGAAAGTTATGCATTGAAGAAGTGAGGTCGACCTTGAGCACTTGTGTTCATGCTCACGGAAACAATGTAGAATTTTTCATGGAAGTTTCTCTGTAAATAATTATCCCCTTGTATATATCCATTGTATTATAAAAATAATGTGCCAAGCTTTGGTTTTAGGATGATTAGATTGTTTGTTTATTATGTGCAGAAAAAAAACAGAAACTTTGGCTGTAGTGCGTGATTTTACATTTTTTACTGGAAAGTCAAATGGGTCTGAAACTTTTTGCACATTACTTCTGTACAAATGTTTCAAATTATCAATTTTATTTCATAATTTTTGGAGTTACAGAAGTTTACTAAACCTCCAGATTACTACAGACTGTCCTGTTTTAGACATATTCTGTTTCCCATGTGTTGATCGCTTATTTTGATGAATCTATGGGTAGTATCGGGGGGTATGAACCATAGTGAAGTTGGAATAAAGTAGATATAGTTCTAATAAGAAATTGGAATGAGTTTGAAACAGTACCTAGAGGTAGTGATTTGCTTTAATATACTAACGGATCTCACAAAGTTTTGTTAAGTTTTTATGGATGAAGTGTTCGAAGAACGTGGAGTTACCAATGTGATAAGAATAAAGAGAGGCAAGAGTTCAAGCTTGGGGATGTCCAAGGCACCCCAGGTAAATATTTCAAAGGATACTCAAGCATCTAAGCTTGGGTATGCCCAGTTGGCATCCATCTTTCTTCTTCAACAAATATCGGTATACCTCTGTTTTGTTTTGTTCACATGATTTGTGTCCTTTGTGTTTTGTTTTCCTTTAAGAACCAAGCTAGTATGAGATATTACTTCATTTATTTATATAATACTTCATGTGCTTCACTTATATCTTTTAAGTATGATCTTATAGAATTGCTCTTTGTGCTTCACTTAAATCATTTGAGTATGGTTTTATACAATGCTTCGTGTGCTTCACTTATATATTTTGAGCTTGGATATTTCTTAGTCTATATATATTGGATGCTCCATGAACTTCACGTATAACTTTTGGAGTATGAATAATACTATCATCTAAAGCGGGTTTGGAAAAGTGTCAGCTTTAGGAATTAGTGATCCCACTATTCCGAATAAGAAGATTTTGCTTATGTGGAGAGTAGAAAAATTTCTATGATTATAGATCATGAAAAGAATGCTTTATGTGATGGTTATATTGTTGAATTCATTCATGATGCTACTGAAAATTATTATGAGTGTGGAATATATGCTTGTAGGAGTTGCAATAATATCAAGTTTCCTCTCTATGTGCTTAAAGTTTTGAAGTTATACTTGTTTTGCCTTCCTATGCTAGTTGATTCTTGTTCCTATAAATTATGTGCTCACAAAATCCCTAGGCATAGGAAGTGGGTTATATTTAAATGTGCTAGTCATATTCTTCATGATGCTCTCTTTATGTTTCAATTCTTATCTTTTATGTGAGAATCATTGAAATCACATGCCTAGCTAAAAGGCATTAAAGAAAAGCGCTTGTTGGGAGACAACCCAATATTTAACCTTACTGTTTTTGTGTGTTTACATGATTAAGCTACTTTAGTAATCATGTTTTATAGCTTTTGTTTCAATAAAGTGCCAAGTAAGACCTTTCGGAAGACTTGGGTGAAAGTTAATGTGATCTTGCTGTAAATGAACAGAAACTTTGCGCTCACGAGATTAGCTACCATTTTTTTTACAGAAGAGTGCTTTTGAGTTGATTCTTTTTGCAGAAGATTAATAGAAAAATTCCTCACGTCCACCAATTTATTTCATAATTTTTTGAGTAGCAGAATTATGGTTTCTGTTTAGATCATTACAGACTGTTCTGTTTCTGACAGATTCTGTTTTCATTGCATAGTTTGCTTGTTTTCTAGTTTCTATGGATTATATTTCTCAATATAAATTGTAGAAATGATATGGTACTATAGGCATTGTGTGATAACAATTATGAACCTTGTCTTTGACAGTACCAAAGTAAATGGTTTACTCTTTATCATACTAACCTATCTCACGAAGTTTCTTTAAGTTTTGTGTGATTGAAGTTTTCAAGCTTTGGGTGAGATATCGATATGAGGAGAATAAGGAGTGACCCTAAGCTTGTGGATTCCCAAGGCACCCCAAGGTAATATTCAAGGAAGACTCAAGCGCCTAAGCTTGGGTATGCCCCGGAAGGCATCCCCTCTTTCGTCTTCAAAATTATCGGTATACCTTACTCGGAGCTATATTTTTATTCGTCAAATGATATGTGTTTTGCTTGGAGCGTGTTTTCAATTTTACTTGCTGTTTGAATAAAATCATTGGATCTGAAATATTGAATGAAAAATAATCCTCCATGGCTAGTTAATTACTTGACTACTCAGTGTTCTTCACTTATATCTTTTGGAGTAGTTTGTCATTCACACACATGCTTCACGTATATCCTATAAGAAATGGTTGAATGAATTGAATATCATAAAATCTGAATTTATAAACGTTTCATATGCTTATACCATGGGGAGTAATGACTTCACACATAACAAGTATAGGAAGTAAACTTATTGAAAGTTAGCAAGCGAGAATTGGTCACTTGAACAATTCATGAAAGAATATTGAAGGAAGAGAGATTTCACATATAAATATACTATCTTGGACATCTTTTGCTATTGTGAGCACTCATTAAAATATGACATGCTAAAAGTTGATGTTGGACAAGGAAGACAACTTGATGGGTTATGTTTTCCTATATCTGAAACGTTATATTGTCTTGGATCATCCAACTTGTTGGGCTTGCCTTTCCCTCTCATGCTAGCCAAATTCTTTCCACCAAGTAGAGATACTACTTGTGCTTCCAAACATTCCTTAAACTAGTTCTGCCATGAGAGTCCACCATACCTACCTATGGATTGAGTAAGATCCTTCAAGTAAGTTGTCATTGGTGCATGCAATAAAAATTGCTCTATAAATATGTATGATCTATTAGTGCGAAGAAAATAAGCTTTATATGAACTTGTGATAGGGAAGAAATAAAAGCGATGGACTGCATAATAAAGGACTTTATCACAGGAGGTAATATAAAGTGACGTTCTTTTGCATTAAGATTTTGTGCATCCAACCATAAAAGCGCATGACAACCTCTGCTTCCCTCTGCGAAGGGCCTATCTTTTACTTTTATCTTCTACCTTATGCAAGAGTCATGGTTGTCTTCACCTTTCGTTTTTACATTTTATCCTTTGGCAAGCACATTGTGTTGGAAAGATCCTGATATATATATAAGTTAGAAGATTGGGAGTTATCATGAACTATTATTGTTGACATTACCCTTGAGGTAAAAGGTTGGGAGGCGAATCTATAAGCCCCTATCTTTCTCTGCATCCGGTTAAAACTTTGAACCCATAAATATCACGTGAGTGTTAGCAATTGCGAAATATTAAATGATAGTCGAGTATGTGGAGTTTGCTAAATCAAAGCTCTGACATAGACCCTTCCTGAAAATAAGATGAATTGCAATTTTTTGATGACTAAGAGCATTGTTTGTTAGTTTTCAAGAAAGTTTATGATCTATACTTTAACATGTGAATAGCTTGTTACTTGATCATGAAAAGTTTTATGAGATGAGCTACTGTTATGACATATAATGATGCTAGAAAAGGTGACTGAAATTATCATTGATCAAACTTGTGCACCTGCTAGCATTCACACTTCATAAATTATTTCTTTTATCATTTACCTACTCGAGGACGAGCAGGAATTAAGCTTGGGGATGCTGATACGTCTCCAACGTATCTATAATTTATGAAGTATTCATGCTATTATATTATTCATCTTAGATGTTTTATATGCTATTTTATATGATTTTTGGGACTAACCTATTAACCTAGAGCCCAGTGCCAGTTTCTGTTTTTTCCTTGTTTCTGAGTTTTACAGAAAAGGAATACCAAACAAAGTCCAATTGACGTGCCAATTTTTGTTGATTTTTTATGGACCAAAAGAAGCCCATGGAGCAAAAGAGTTGGGCCAGAAGAGTCTCGGGCTGTCCACGAGGGTGGGGGGCGTGCCCACCCCCCTGGGCGTGGGCCCCTACCTCGTGGACGACTTGGACACCCCCCCTGACTTGTTCTCGATGCCATCCTCTCCTACAAAAACAGAAACCTACAGAAAATAACCTAGATCGGAAGTTCCACTGCCGCAAGCCTCTGTAGCCACGATAAATCAATCTAGGACCTCTCTGGCACCCTGCCGGAAGGGCCATCATCACCGGAGGCCATGGAGGAGGATCCCGGAGGGGCCATCATCGCCATGAAGGCCAAGGACCAGAGGAAGAACTTCTCGCCATCTAGGGGGGAGGCCATGGAGGAGGAAGCACAAGGGGGAGAACCTCTCCTCCTCTCTCTCGGTGGCGCCGGAGTGCCATCGAGAGGGGAATCATCGCCGCGGTGATCGTCTTCATCAACATCACCACCATCATCACCATCCTCATCTCTTTTATGCGGTCCACTCTCCCGCACCCCGCTGTAATCCCTACTTGAACATGGTGCTTTATGCCACATATTATGATCCAATGACGTGTTGCCATCCTATGATGTTTTGAGTAGATATCCTTTGTCTTCGGGTTGATTGATGATCTAGATTGGTACGAGTTGTATGTTTTATTTTGGTGTTGTCCTATGGTGCCCTCCGTGTCGCGCAAGCGTGAGGGATTCCCGCTGTAGGGTGTTGCAATACGTTCGTGATTCGCTTATAGTGGGTTGGTGAGTGACTGAAACACAAACCCGAGTAAGGGGGTTGTTGCGTATGGGAATAAAGAGGACTTGATGCTTTAATGCTATGGTTGGGTTTTACCTTAATGATCTTTAGTAGTTGTGGATTCTTGCTAGAGTTCCAACCATAAGTGCATATGATCTAAGAAGAGAAAGTATGTTAGCTTATGCCTCTCCCTCATATGAAATTGCAATAGTGATTACCGATCTTGTTAACAATCGCCTAGGACAATTCCACTTTTTGAGCCATCATTATTCCACACTTGCTATTTATAATATTTAGTAATACATTCTAACTTTATGATAACAGCACCTACTTTCATATTTTAGCTCTCCGATTTCATGCAAAGTTATCCTCTTCATACCCATAACGTAGTTTTATTTCTCGTTGCTAGTTGGAAGCAAACGTCCGGTGTCAAATGAGAGTCGTGTCGATGGCAGATAGGGCTTGAGAGAATATTGATCTTACCTTTAGCTCCTTGTGGGTTCGACACTCCATACTTATCACTTCCACCTTTGGAAATTTCTCGATGATTCCCTTCACTTGGGGATTATCACGTGACCAGTTAGGCTCGTGAGTCGCGATGCTCAGGAGTCCCCCTTGACGCGCGAACAGCTTATAGGAAGGAGATGCGAGGATAGGTTTAGTGTTCTACGTCGGTAGAGCCCGGCCCCGCGCATACCTCAACCGCTGTTGGGCCGACCGGAGACCAGGATGGACCCAAGGAGTGAGGGGCTACGTGACCAGTTAGGCTCCTGAGTCGCAATGCTCAGGAGTCCCCCTTGACGTGCAAACAACCTTCATACCTTTGCCCTTCCCGAGGCTCGGCTCGGGAGGCATGTATGTTCTCCAGGTCCGGGGACCTGGTTGGGTGGCGACTTGCAAGGGCGTGACCCGAGCGCAGCCCCGTGCCCATCCCCCTCGCGCGACTCTCCCGAGGGGAGGTGTTGCGGTGAGGCCGGACACTGAGCTCAGGGGATCCCTGAGGTTGATGCGACCGTGGGGCCGCCCTCAGTTGTTTATCACCAGCGCGGAGCATAGTCCTTCCGCACTTGCACGGGCATAGCCGCTCCTCGGCAGTGTCGACGCCCAGCGCAGAGCATGATGCTTCCACTGGTACGTGGGAGGGGACTCCCTACTGCGGAGAGCCCCGGGGCGTGTAAAGCCCCGCCCTGACACGTGACTTGCACGGCAGGGCTAGACGAGGTGTGTCTGGGCACTCATGATCCAGCGCGGGACTCACGAGGCCCTACCTCAAGGCGGGTTGCACCTGGTCTTGGTTCTTGTTCGCTGTGTGGGTCCTGCGAGGTGGTCAGACAACCTGTGCCGAACGAATCTCCTGAGGTTATCACGTGAGAAGGCCAAGAACCAACGGCCCCAGGAGGTGAGGTGAACGGGGCCGGCCCACCAGACAGAGCTCAGCCATTGGATTTATCGACGCTGCAGGGACAGGCCCGAGCATAGATGTCGTGCCTAACCTTTCTCACGCGAAGGGTCCTGAAGAAAGACGATCGGCGCGCGACTCCCGTGGTGTGGACAATCAAGCAGGTGATATTCATGGATAGATTAAGCATGGAAGGCAAACTGGCTCAAGTAAACGCAGGGGAAATATACGCCACCGGGTCTGGCCCGAGCGGCTTGGGGACGATGCAGCCCGAGGGGCGCCCCCAACAAGGTAGGCTAAAGACATAAAAAGGGATACATGCCACAGGGACGGACCCACGCGGTGTCAGAGTAATGGGCCACGGGTAGGCAAACCCGAGCCCCTGGACCTTTCAAAACATCGGGGCAGACTGCGCCCTCAAGACCCCAAGGCGAAGAGCCTATACGGGAGTCGCAGCCAGAGCCGCCGACCGCCCCTCCCAGCCGAGTCCCAGAGGCGGCCTCGAGATAAGCCGACTCCCAACCAGCGACTTCCGGAGAAGCCGGCTATGGGGAGTCGGCCCGCGACTCAACCACCTCCTGCCTGTGCGACTACGGACGGGAGGATGAGGCCGCCTCGCAGCCCATCCTGCCCGTTCATAAAGACATGCATGGCCCACAGAGCGCCAGTCTTGACAGAGATCTCTTCCGCGCTGCAGCCTTTGTTGCCATGTCGGCCTGACGTCAGCCCATGGGCGATCCTGCACCCACGATAGCTCGTCTGCATGCGACCGAAGGCGGCGGGACCCGCCTGTCGGCGGGAGTGCAGAAGACGGCGAGAGCGCCCCAAGACGGACCCGATGGGAGTCGGCCTCCGAGAGTCGGTCGGCCCCTCCCACGGGCTCCGTGCGCCATTAACCGATTAAGGCAGGAGTGGCACGATGATCGCCCGTCGGCGGCGACACTTGTTGCCATGACCCCATGATAAGCTCGCGTCATTAGAAGCACGTCTACAGTAATCCGCAGCCGACAAGACTCGCCCGCGGCAGACAAGGGCTGTCGGCCCCATGCTGGACCGTCGGCGGGGCCCACTAGTCGGCGGGCCCCAGAAGTCGGCGGAGAAGACGGCGACTTAAGAGACTGACGGTGGGACTGCGCCCAGCCGGATTACAATGTACCCGAAGGTAGGCCTATATAAACCCCCGGGCACCCATGCAAGAGGTTGGACCCTAGTAGTTTGACACACACATAGAGGGAAGAAGACCTAGCCGTGCCCTTCTCCTTCCTCACCCGAACAACTCAAGGAGCAACCTTGTACTCACTTTGGCATGAAGTGGTAAGATTCGCGGCATGCATGCCGCCCTCATCCGTTTCGAGCACCGGCGACGTTCTACTCGCCCCTCCATGATAAGCCATCCTTTGGCATATGTCGCACCCAACCCCGACATTTGGCGCCCACCGTGGGGCTAGGTGCACCGTCGTCCGGAGACCTGCTCGACGGAAGCCTCTTCCTCCCTGGCGGCGCAGCCAGCCCGCACGCCAGATGGAGTCTGCGCCCGACCTTGCCGCTGCATGGCGCTGAGGTCGCTGCTGGCGCGACTACCTCGCCAACTTGTCGGCGGAGTTCGCCTCTCGGCGAGCCTGCATCCGACGCAGCACGGACGGCCCCGAGGCCTCCTCGCAGCCTCCTCGAGCAGCTCCACGTTGCCGGGCGAGCCTGCCGCCGACACAGGTCCGTGGGCTCCACCGACCCGATGCTGGTCGACTCGACACCGCGTCGCTCGGCGCGTTCCCCACCAACATGGTGGTCTCGATGAGCCGCTCCCTCGCGCGGAGGCGGCGGAAGCACCGTCCGCGGAGGTGCTCGTCATCGGTCATAGCGAGCCTTCCGTGAGGGAGCTCATGACCATCTCGACGCGGTTCTGCAAGACCTGATCGCGCCCATTCCAGAAGACGCCGACGCTGGGATGCTGGAGGCGCGCCGCCTTCAACTCCTCGTAGGCGCGAAGAAGCTGGCAAGCATGAGACGCTTCGAAGGCTTACCACGTGAGATGGATCGCGCGTGGGCGCTCGCCGGCTCCGACTGGGCATAGCCGCCTAGGCGCGGTCCAGCAGCGCGGCGTAGCCATCGCCAACCTGTTCGGGGCAAATCACCACGTATGCGCCACGCGCGGAGAACATCCACGCCGCCCGGCGGCGGCGACGAAACTGGATAACCGAGGGCGAGGCGCCGCGATGACGGAGCGAGTCCAGCAGCTCCTCGACGCGGCTGCCGCGCAAGACGAAGCCGGCTGCCGCACGGAGGCGCCGCGACGACAGCTCGGCGACTTACCTTCCCGCCGAGATCAAGGCGCGACGTCTCGGACGCCGACTGGCGGAATCCGCGGAAGAAAAAACAAGGATCCGGCTGTCAGCCATAGTCGGACCCACATCTCCATCGAGCGCGACCAAGACGGCCGCCCAAGAGCAGTGGAGCGGCGGGATGACTATCTGCCTCCTCCTCCTCCCCGCAGAGAAAGGCGAGTCTCCCCGCCACCCGTTGAGCATCCGACTCTCGGCGACCGCCTTGGCCGCCCGAGGAGTCGGAGAAAAGCGACGCCCGCCACGGATCAGCGACTCCACCGATCCTGGCGCTGGAAGAAGAAGATGAGTTGGGTCCGCCTGTTTGACCTCGCATCCGAGGCGAGCCCTTCTGAGAGAGGGTTCACACTCCCCGAGATACACCCAAATACACGGCTCCGTGAAGTCGTATGGTGGCTAGTGGACTACTCCACGGCCCGTCGATAGCTTAACGGCAACAAGCGCGTTGTCGTAAAGTGTGTTCCCCTCATGCTCGAGGCACGGCGGACATGGTTGAACAACTTGAAGCCCCGCAGCATCAACAGCTGGGTCGACTTCACCGAGGCCTTCGTCCGCAACTTCACGAGCACATACAAGCGACCTCCCAAGCCTCGCCAGCTTTCCTTGTGCGTGCAAGGCCCCAACGAGTCCACTCGCGACTACCTCACGCGCTGGGCCGAGCTCCGGAACTCCTGCGAGGGAGTGCACGAGGTGCAAGCTATTGAGTACTTCACCGCCGGGTGCAGAGAAGGCACCCTCCTCAAGCACAAGCTCCTTTGCGACGAGCCGGAGACCCTCGACGAGCTGCTGATCATAGCAGACAAGTACGCCACAGCCGACTCCTCCATGAAGATGGAGATCGAAGTCAGTGCGACTGGCAAGGTGGCTCCGCAGGCTCCCAGGACTCCGGCTGGCGACACCAGTCGGCGACAGCAGCAGAATGATCACAAGCGCAAGGCCCCACAGCCGGCTTCCAACAGCCGGCAGGTGGTGACAGTTGAAGACCAACAGCCAAAGGGGCAGCCTCCGGCCAAGGGACAGAAAGGCGGCAAGTGTAACGCCCCGGATTCGATGCGCCAGGTGCCCTTCAGTTATTCGCCGTCGTTGCCATGTCATGTGCTTGCGTGTTGCATTTTATCATGTCGTCATGTGCATTTCATTTTGCATACGTGTTCGTCTCATGCATCCGAGCATTTTCCCCGTTGTCCGTTTTGCAATCCGGCACTCCTATGTCTCCCGGCGCCCCCTTTTACCTCTTTTCGTGTGCGGGTGCTTAACGTTCTCGGAATGGACCGAGGTTTGTCAAGCGGCCTTGGTATAGCACCGTGAACCGCTTTATCAAGTTTCGTGCCATTTGGAGGTCGTTTGGTACTCAACGGTTAACCGGTAACCGCAAAAGCCTCCTTCTCTTTGCAGCCCAACACCCTTCAAAGTGGCCCAAAACCCACCAAACTCCTCTCCATGCTCTCGGTCGTTCGATCACGATCGTGTGGTCGAAAACCGCACCTCATTTGGACTCTCCTAGCTCCCTCTAGCTATAAATAGGTGTCTCCCCGAATTTTCAGCAGATGAAACCCTAGCAAATCTCCTCCGCTTGCCGAACATGTCCCGCCCGGCGGCCGACACGTCCGCCCGGCGGCGGACACGCCCGCCCGCCCCCGCCCCTATCCGGAGGTGCAGGTGGCCTTCGCCGCCGTCCCGCCAGCCGGCCCATGAGGCTTGAAGTCGGGCCCTTGCGGCCCATCGCCGCCCGCATGCCGCTTGCTTGCTCCCGCCTTGGCCGCGCCAACCCGCCTCGCCTCTGCCGCGAGAGCTCCGCCGCCCTCGTCCCGCCTCTCCGCCGCCGCGGCCGCCGCTTCCTTGGTGCTCGCCGCCCGCCGCCGCCGAAGTGCCTCCTCGCCGACGCCCTCCGCGCGCCAGCGGCCGCCTCTCCCGCCGCTTGCCGTCGCGGATCCGGTCGGGCTGGACGGATCCGGCGACTCTGAGCCGGTCGCCGTCATCCCCTCGCACGCCGGCCGCCTTCCCCCTCTATTCCGGCGAGATTCCGGCGAGTTCCGCCGAGTTGACTTTTTTCCCCTCGAGGTCCATTTTTCCACTAAGTCCCGAATCTGTGTAATTATCATGCCATATTCATCATGCCATAACTCTTTGCATATTGCTCCATTTCATGCGTGTAATATGTCAAAATGTTCGCCTCGATGAGTACATCATTTCATCTCATTGCATCATTTTCATTTAAGCTCATCTTGATGCCCGAAATGCTGTTAGAAGAGGGCTATGTGATATTAGTTTCAGATTCTTATCAGAACATGCACTTTTGTCAATTTTGCCATGATTGATGTGTGCATCCTATGAACATGAGTCCTACATGTGTTTTGTAATATGCCATGCCATCTTTACAGGGGTGTATGCCATGTATTTTTGTGATCTCTGTGGTGACTAGCACAAGCATGCAAACTAGGCTTCATGATGTTGCTGATTTCAGCCCCTGTTTTGCTGATATTTTTATGCCATGTTAACTTGATGCTACCGAGAGATCCATGCTTATTTTGAGATACTTCAGTAAGGATGTTTTGAACATATGGTTATGCTCTATCCATCCATGCCCTTGTTTGCAATTATGGAGTGCCATAGCTTGAGTCAATCGAGCTCTACTTTTGCTATAAAATGTTTCCTGGCAGGTTGTTTACATGTTATTCAATTTTGCCAAGGTTGTTGTAGTTGATCCGTGTATGCTATGATGTTGTTCTTGCCATGTATAGCTTCTATGCCATGTCTTCTTACTGTGAGTTGCCTTGCCATGCCATGTATTGCTCTGTGGTGAGTGGATCAAGCTCACCAACATGCCTACTTATCGTTGTTCCTGCCATGTATGAATCTGTAATATAACTTGCCATGTTTACATGGGTGCCATCATATCTTCTGGTCCTTTTTGGCTCATGGTCACTAAAGGTCATTTGATCTATGCATTTAGTAGATTCATGCCATGCCTTTGGTTGCCTTGATAAGTTCCTGTAACATGTTGTTTGATAGCTCTAAACATTGCAACCTGATGTTATTTCCTGTTAAGTCTGAAACTGTTATTATTTGCAATCTTGCCATGTCCTTTTGAGCATGTTCTAGTGATTTCTGGAGATAGCTCAGTGTTCATCTTTTGTCATGCTTTACCTGTCCATCATGCCCATGCCTTTTGTTTTCATATTGTGGTACTGTAGCATGTTGTTTTGATGTTTGCAATATGCCTAGTTGCTGTTTTGGACAGCTTGTCCTTTAAACTTGTACTGTGTGTATGTGTTGAACCGTTGCTCCATTTCGAGTGTGCTCTATATGAAACTTGCTTGATTTTGCATGTAGTTTCATATTATCATGTTGCATCCTTGTTTTGAGGTGTTTGCTTGATGTTTGTATGCATTTTGCATCAATGCCATGTTTAACTTGTTTTGCTCATATCTTCTAGGCCGTAGCTCCGAATCTAATGAACTTTATATGTAACTTGACTAGAATTTCGTGTAGATCATCATGGTGCATTTAACTTGCTGTTTAACAACTTGAACATAAAGTTATTCAGATCTGGACCAATTTCGAAATTTGCATATGAGGACTTACCGGAATTGTTATATGTTGTTTCCGGCCTCATTTAAACTTGCCTTGATGTGTTGCTCTTGTTTGCATCATCTCTTGCCATGAGTAGCCTCATCTAGATTTGTCATGCATCATGCTTGTTGTGCATCATGCCTTGTTCCTGTGTGGTGTGTTTACTATGTTGTGTGCTTCTTCTTGTTAGTTCCCATTTCGTTGCGATCGTGAGGATTCGTTCGTCTACGCTTGGTTCGGCTTCATCCGTTCGTCTTCTTCATGGACTCGTTCTTCTTCCTAGTGGGATTTCAGGCAAGATGACCGCTACTCTGGATCTCATTACTATCATTGCTATGCTAGTTGCTTCGTTCTATCGCTACGCTGCGCTACCTATTACTTGTTCCTCAAGCCTCCCAAATTGCCATGTCAGCCTCTAACCTTTTGCACCCTTCCTAGCAAACCGTTGTTTGGCTATGTTACCGCTTTGCTCAGCCCCTCTTATAGCATTGTTAGTTGCAGGTGAAGATGAAGTTTGTTCCTTGTTGGAACATGGTGATGCTGTTCCTTGTTGGAACATGTTTACTTGTTGGGATATCACAATATATCTTATTTAATTAATGCATCTATATACTTGGTAAAGGGTGGAAGGCTCGGCCTTATGCAGGTGTTTTGTTCCACTCTTGCCGCCTAGTTTCCGTCATATCGGTATTATGTTCCCGGATTTTGCGTCCCTAACGCGTCGGGTGATTTATGGGACCCCTTGACAGTTAGCTTTGAATAAGACTTTTCCAGCAAGGCCCAACATTGGTTTTACCATTTGCCTCACCTATTACCTTTTCCCTTGGGAGTCGCGCTCTCAAGGGTCATCTTTATTTTAGCCCCCCGGCCAATGCTTGTCTAAGTGTTGGTCCAAACTAGAACCCTTTGCAGCCCCACCTCGGGAAACTTGAGGCTGGTTTTAGTTGTACGGACTGCTCATCCGGTCGTGGCTCGAGACGAGATACGTGCGGCTACTATCGAGGTGTCGGCACGCGGGAGGTCTTGCTGGTCTTGTTTTATTGCTGTCGAAATGTCTTGTAGCCGGATTCCGAGACTGATCGGGTCTTCCGGGAGAAGGAATATCCTTCGTTGATCGCGAGAGCTTATCATGGGCTAAGTTGGGACACCCTGCAGGTATAAAGTTTCGAGAGCCGTGCCCGCGGTTATGTGGCAGATGGGAATTTGTTAATATCCGGTTGTAGTAAACTTGAAGCAAACTCTTCTAAAATACACCAACCGTAGCGTAATCGTGAGTGTCTCTTTTTGGGGTTGATCGAGAGGAGAACACGGTTTCGGGTTATGTCGGCGTATGTAGGAGTTCAGGATCACTTCTTGATCATTACTAGTTGGCGACCGTTCCTTTGTTTCTCTTCTCGCTCTCATTTGTGTATGTTAGCCACCATATATGCTTAGCCGCTGCTGCAACCTCACCACTTTACCCCTTCCTTTCCCATTAAGCTTTGCTAGTCTTGATACCCATGGTAATGGGATTGCTTGAGTCCTCGTGGCTCACAGATTACTACACCACCATTGCAGTGTACAGGTTTGCGATGATCATGACGTGAGAGCGATGTTTGCTTGTGTTGGAGTTCTTGTTCGCTTCTTCTTGATCGGGATAGGTTCCAGGTCGGCAGCACTGGCTAGCAGGGTGGATGTCGTTTGAGTTTCTGTTTATGTTTCATCCGTAGTCGGATGTTGATCTTTTATCTGATGTTGATGTATTCTTGTGGCATTTGTGCCTTATGTCTGTATCCCCACTATTATGTAATGTTGATGTAATGATATCCACCTTGCAAAAGCGTTCCAATATGCGGGTCTATCCTTGGTGGGACCGTCGAGTTCCTTTTGGATAGGGTCGCATATTGGGCGTGACAGCAAGTCCAACTGGTTGCCGGCCTTCTCTTACGAGCAGACTCTAGATGGTCCTTGCAAGTTCCATAGCGGCGCAAAGCCGTCGAACCACACCACTCGGAAATGCCACTGGCTCACCAGGAACGCCAAGGGAGACGGCCTTCAGATCCCCGCTTTCTTACGGGCGCAGCCGCCTCCACTGCGCCGCCCAAAGAGCCGGGTCGTCGTCCCGGTCGGCGCAGTGCAAGACGAGTATCCAGAAGAGCATGGAGCTTATGTAGTGTTCACCGGTGGTGGCCGACGACCGACGCAGAAGCGGCAGCAAAGAAGAAGTGAATGCAGAGCATCGCATACCCAGAGTTCATGCACCGTCCGAGAAACCTATCAGCTTGAGTCGAGCTGATCACCCAGGTGATGCGAATCCAGCTCCCACGCCTGGTCTTGGGAGCCACCCTTGCCGCTGGATAGGCGGGCTGCTCGCTTCTCGAAAGTGCCGATAGACTGAGGCAGCAGCATCAACATCATGTACAAGGACACAATGGAGAAGTTAGAATCAAGCCAAGATAGCTTCAGAACAGCCGGATTGTGTTCCACGGCATTGTACCCGCCTTCCCCGCTCACCGATCGGCAAGATCCCGATAGACGCCCTCTTTGGGGACAAAGATCACTTTCGCCGAGAGCTAGTCCGGTTCGGTGGTGGACCTCAGCCCGCACCATGCTCCGCTTGGCCGACCTGCTTGGCCAAGTTCATGGCGGTCCCCACTACGCCTACCTCAAGATGAAGATGCCGAGTACCAAGGATTCTCGATCAGAGCCGGCGACTACAGAAAGTCATCCGCCTGTGCAGCTGAAAGTAGTCGGCTGGCCGAAGCCACCGTGATCGTGAATCGAGAAGCTGGCTTCGATCGGGTTGTGGCAATGGCCGGCAAGCAGCCGAGATGTCGCCCAACCCCAAGGAGTCGGAAGCCGAGGGCCTGCCTGCCGCCAAAGAGACGAAGAAGATACCCTTGGACCCGGAGCACCGGAGAGGTATGCTATCGTGAGGTGCAAACCTTGACAAGAATAGGAAGGCGAGCTCGCCGATTTCCTCCGTGAGAATCGGGACATTTTTGCATGGTCCCCTAAAGACATGGCAGGTGTACCACGGAATTCGCCGAGCACAAGTTACATGTCCGATCCGATGTAAAGCCCACAGCAGCCTTTGCGCTACCTCGTCGAAGAGAAGAGAAGAGTTGTTGAGAAGAGATAGCCCGCCTCGCAGCGCGGGTTTCATCATGGAAGTGTTCTTTCCAGAGTGGCTAGCTAACCCGTCCCGGTACTGAAAAAGAAGAAGCAGTGGCGGATGTGTATTGATACACAAGCCTCAACAAAGCTTGCCCTAAGGACCCGCCGCTTTGCCGAGAATTGATCAGTGATAGACTCCACACCGGATGCGAGCTGTTGAGCTTCTTAGATGCATACTCAGATATCACCAGATCAAGCTGAACCCGGCCGACAGATTGAGGACCGCCTTCATCACGCCGTTTGGAGCCTTCTGCTACCTGACCATGACGTTCGGCTTAAGGAATACCGACGCCACCTTTCTGCGTTGCATGCAGAAGTGCCTCCTCAAGCAGCTTGGCAGAAACGCCCACGTTTACGTGGACGACGTGGTGGTGAAGATGGAAAAGCGAGGAACGCTGTTGGAAGACCTCAAGGAGACCTTTGAGAACCTGCGCCGATTCCAGATCAAGCTCAACCCAGAGAAGTGCGTCTTTAGAGTACCAGCCGGCCAGCTCCTTGGTTTCCTAGTCTCCGAACGCGGCATAGAGTGCAACCTCGTGAAGATCAAGGCAATCGAGAGGATGGAAGTACCCTGCCGACTGCTAGATGTGCAAAAATTCACCAGCTGTTTGGCGTCCATCAGCCGATTCATCACCGGGCTGCGAGAAAGCTCTTCCTCCATACTAGCTCATGAAGAAGACCACCTTCTTCAATGGAACCACAAGGCGGACGAAGCTTTTCTCCAATTGAAGAAAATGCTGACTACTTCCCCGATGCTGGCGGCTCCAACTCCCAAGGAGCCCATGCTCTCAGATATCGCCGCCACCAAAGCAGGTAGTCAAGACAGATCATTGTAGTTGAACGCAAGGAGGAAGGCAAGGCGCTACTTCCGTCCGAGACCGGTATATTACCCGAGCGAAATGGCATCACGACCTCCAAGCGTAACTACCCCACTACCGAAGATGTGTTATGGCGGCACTTTGCCGCCAAGAAGTTGAAGCCTTACTTTCAAGAACATCCAATCACCGTGGTTTGCACAGCCCCACTAGCCAAGATCATCGAAGTCGAGACGCTTCGCCGAGGGCCAAATGGGCCATAGAGTTGGCCCCCTACACCATCTATTACCAGCCCCGACCGCCATCAAGTCGCAAGCATCGGCCGATTTTTGTCGATCGGGCCGAGACCCGCACCTTTTCGCTGCTGCCTGACTCCACCCATTGGCGGATGCATTTCGATGGTTTCCAAGATGCGACCGCTTGGGAGCCGCGTCGTTCCTCACTTCCCCAAAGGCAACAAGCTCAAGTACGCCTGCAGATCCATTTCGCCGCTTCCAACAACGTCACCAACACGAGGCGCCATTCACGGGCTCGCTTGCTGAAAGAGCTTGGCATTCGCCGGATCCTGTGTTATGCGATCGACTTGGTGGTCCAGCAATCATCCGCGATCGGGACGCCAAAGATGCAAACATGGCGAGCTACCGCTTCGGTACAGCAAGCTGAGTGGATATTTTGAGGGTGCGAGTTCCTCCACGTACAAGAAATGACAACGACTAAGCAGATACCTCGGCAAGAATCGGCTCCACCCGCCAGTAATACCATCTCGCGCCGCTTCGGGCGCCTCGCTTCATCCGTCAAGCCGCCACCAGAGTCGACTCCATTTTTGTGCCGACTTCAAGAAGTCGGATCCGACTCCAAAGCCTCAAAGCAGACGGCACAAGAATTCTTGCAGACGGCCCCAAGAGCGCCGCAATGGCCGCTCGGGGACTTCGTAACCCGCCCGGGACTGCGCGACCATTGCAGACTCCAAGATTTCGCCCGGACTGCGCCACCAGCTCCGGACTTATTCAACCCAGAAGTTGTCATGACTCCAACCCGCCGCCCCAGCCCAGCCACTCGCCCAAGTAGCAAGATCGGCAAATGAAGAAATAGCAAGACCCTCATGGGCCCAGCCCATCCTCAAGTTCCTAGTAAGTTGAGAGCTACCAACCGATGAGACCTTAGTTTGGCAAGTACAATGCCGAGGGGCAGCCTACACTATAGTCAATGAGAGCTGGTCAGCACAGCACATCGGTGTCTACCAGCGATGCGCCGAGCCGAGCAAGGCCAAGCGATTCTCAAGACATTCATCAAGGCGAAAAGGGCCATCATGCAGCCTCAAGAGCGCTGCCGCCAAAGCCTTCCGACACGGTTCTTTCTCGCGGACTGCCCTAGAAGAGGCCAAGGAATTAGTTCAAAAATGCAGGTGCAGTGTTCCGCCCAAGCCGCTTTCAGCCGGCTTCAGACTCAAGACTATCCCCATCGCCGCCCTTTGCTGTTTGGGGCCTTGACATGGTGGGACTGCTCAAAACGGCACGAGGCGGCCTAACTCACTTACTTGTCACGGGGACAAGTTCACCAAGTGGATAGAAGCAAAACCCATCAAGAAGTTGAATGGTCCTATCACAGTTGACTTTCATCACGACATCACGACTGCACGGCGCATCACACAACATCATCACCGCTAATGGCACAATTTTTGCCAAAGGCGCTCGCCCGCTTTACGCGACGCAAGGCATCCGATCGACTTAGAGTCCGCTGCCCATCCGCAGTCAAACGCCCAAGTGGAGCGAGCGAACGGCCTCATCCTCGTCTGCATCAAGCCTCGACCGTTGAACCATCGGAGCGCTCGCCGGTCGGCTCGAGGAGTTGCTACCGCCCTCGAGTCTCGGCGACGACTCCAAACAAGTCAACTGGCTTCACACCTTCTTCCTCGCCTACGGTGCCAAGCCGCCATCCCAACGAATATAGAGTTCACTCCCGCGAGTCACCATGTACAATCAAGAGGAAGCAGAGGAAGACGCCAAGACGGGCGCCGATTCATCGAAGAGGGTCGGCTATTGGCACGCAGCCGGTCCAGCATCTACCAGCAGAGCTCGCGCCGCATTACTACAACAAGAAGATCAAGCCAAGATCATTCCAAGAGGGCGACCTTGTGCTCCGCTGATCCAGCAATAGCCGCCAGCACAAGTCGCTTGGCGCTTTGGGAAGGCTCCATTCATCATCGCCAAAGTGTCGGGCAACGACCTTACTACCTGATCGACACTCGTAAGCCCCGAAGCGTTAAGAGGGACGACTCCGCAAAGAGACGGAATGGCTATGGAGTGCGAATCTCCTCAAGATTTTACAGCTTGATGCAAGATGTACCATGCTACCCTTTTGTGTTTAAAGTAATTAAGATTTCGCCCTCGAGACGAGCTCGACTGCCCCTTTGTTATCTCAGATGATAAGAATTATGCCTTCGAGTATGTTACTCTTTGTTATGCTAGACGCACCGGCTCACTAGTCGCCCGGGACTCGCTGCTTTGGCTATGAAATGCTTCCTCGCATGTATGTAAGTAACGGCGGGCGCCTAAGCCGCCTCTGTCGGTCGCAGCTTCGCAGAGCGAGATCGCTTGTGGGCAGGAGTAAGGAAGAACTACGCCACCACACGAAAAAAAATGGCTAAGGACCCAAAGCATAAACATAGTTTAAGCCGCTTCAGCCCCGTTTTTGCAAAACCCGACTTTAAGTAGTCGGCTTGCCGCTTTCACCCAACTTGTTTAAAGACTCTAAAAAATGGTTTAGTACTTGCTCTTCTCAGTAAGTAGCTAAGCACTTGACCTAAACGGGCAGTCCGCAGAGCGGTTGTCCGATCGGCAAGGCGGCGACTAAGGGAAGGCGCAAAGGAAAAGGCATAAAGAGCAATGAGCAAGGAAAGATAAAATTAGGTAATATTTACACAAAGATAGGCCCTTGGCCTGATCATCGGGCAGAGGTTCAAAATACACCCCGAGGGTGGAATTCAGCGACTAATGTTCTTTCAAAGACTATCAAAACAGATAAAATAAAGGCGAGACAAATGCCTAGGAAGCGGCAGATGGGGTCGGAAGGTTGGAGGCGACGCGGGCGCCAGCGCCGGGCGGCCGGCTGGGCGGTTCGCTTGATCGCTTCCGGCACTGCCCAGACGGGCGCGCTCTTGCCGGAGGCGCTGTCGAGAGGCTGGTCGCCCGCCTCCGCCTTCGGGCGCCCATCTTCGCCTCCGCCTCCGCTGTTTTCCTCTCGGCGCCGAGTCGATCACTCTCTGCCAGTCTCGCAGAGTCCGGTTCATCTCAACCACTCCGGCGCGCTTCCCCACCGCCTCAGCCCGCCAGTGGACGAAGACGCTGGTGTCCGTAGAAGTCGGCATCGCTGCCACAGACGCCGACGAGGCGCCCTCCGAGCCAAGAATCTCCGCCGAGCTCGACCGAATGCGCTACCGTCCAGATTCAGCCTCGATACTATGCCTTGACGTAATTCTCAGGCTCGCGGCTTCCACCGGGCCGCTGAACCCTTCCAGTTTCAAGATCGCCAGCCACGACCTCCACCAGGGCGGCAGTCCGGCTGGGAGCGCAGAATCGCATGTCCACTATGACTTTGGCAGCGACGTCAGCACCGACGCTATAAGCCGGGCATAGAGCACTGATGGGTTTGGCCGCAGACGAGCCTCAATGCTCGTGGAGTTGCTCGCCAAGGGTCCGGGGCATTGGCAGCGATCGCAGCACCACTGGCCTTCAAGGCCATGGCGTCATCCTCGAGTAGCTTGGTTGGTCGCCTGCGGTGGTCAGGAAGAAGTCTCAAGACAAAATGAAGCAAGTCAAAAGGTGAGTCGCCTGACCCATAGTCATGCACCCAAAGGAAGAAGTAAAAACAACTCACCATCGACGATGTCCTCAATTTCATGGAAGCCGGAGGTCATGCAGGTTTCCTTGTCGGTCCAGGAGGAGCGCCGCCGAACTCGCCAGAGAGCAGCCTCTTCTCCGCCTCGCCTCAAGCCGCTTTACAGCTCCTCTGCTCCGCCACCTGATAGTCAGCAGGTCGCGCTCGGGCGAGCTTGCCGCATTCTCCTCCTCGCACGCAAGGCGCGGTTGGCTCAGACTTCAAATGCCAAGAGTGGCGCTACCTCAAGAATAAAATAAGAAGGACGAAACTCTTCAGCTAAGAAGGTCGCCAGAAGATCCAGCCTGATCGCAGTAGGGCCGGCCCGAATCTCGGGACTACATTCGCGAGAGCGCCAAATACCAAGAAGAAAGAAAACTCACTCGACTCGACAAGTCAGAGTCCACTTGCCCAACTCCTCAACGCTATGCGGTTGGCAAAGCGCTGGAGGTTGTGATACTCCCGCGACAAGAATGTCGACATAAGGTAAAAATTTGAAGTCATCAGATAGAGTTCCGAGCCGCTTGTTCAAAGAGCCGGCCCGAAACTCGGGACTGACACTCTGGTAGCCGCGCCGCTCTGGCCAGAGAAGACCAAGAAAAACTCAAAGAAGGAAACATACTCAAGACGCAGAAGCTCGCGACGCCAAGTGTGCCTTTTGGTGCGTTCTCGATGGCGCCGCCTTCACCGCAGCTTCACCGACGCCCGTGAGCCGCGCTGTGGTTCAAGCAGTTCGTGGCCCCGCCGCACTCACCTAATGGGCGCGGGCGCTGACGCGGTGTCTGAATGGCCGAGCTGGGTGTGCCGGTTCAAGGGGTGCGCGCTAAGTCGCTTTCAAGACGCGGCCGCTACCGGGCGGCGGGCGATTTGAAGAAGCAGCCTCCACGCCTCTTGTCTGTCGGTGGCACAAAGGGTCCGCTGCTGTTTGCTCAAGGCCTCGTGATCAGCGGTGGAGGCGGCGGGCGGCACGGTTGGCGCTCGACAGGGAGGCCTCGCCTCCTTCTCGCCGACGGGAACTTCACCGGCCGACTCCTCCGCCTGCCCCTGCGGAACTCCGGCGGGCGGGCGGCAAGCAGAAGCTCAGCAGGACGAGCAGCGCCGACTGGAGGCGCGCGCCTCCCTCGGCCGCCTCTTGGCTGCAACGGCGGCTTCTGCCTCCACTCCTGGGCGGAAGGCTGCCTTCTCGGCCTCGGGCTTTCTCCAGACGGGCGGCTCCTCCTCTCAAGGCCTCCCGTCTCCTCCACTTCCCGGAGGTCGGGTCAGCAGGGTCAATCCACGAGTATTGACGCTCCCCGCCGAATCTCTATGACGGAGGTAGCCAAGACTTCCCAAGGTGAGAGGAGCCCGATGGGAAAAAAGACATAAAGACTTGGACAAGACGGACCAAGAAAACAAGACAAAACAAGAAGTAATTTACGGAGACCAAGCATGCTTTTTTCACTTCCTTATGGAGCAAGTTAGCCTCAAGAATCAGCCTCGCTGGGGTCGCTGCCGTCTCAACTTTTCGGCCGATCACTGCAGGCTCGCCCGCCCGACGTTTCACACGACCACCCAAGCCGGGCGGAGGAACTCTCGCCGATGGTCAATTTCTACGGCGGCATGATTTACGCCTTTCGCTGTTATCAGCGCCAGCCGGGCCAAGGTCGCCAAGGCTGAAGTCGCCGCCTCCTCCTCGCCGGTTCCATCACCGCCACCCCAAGTCGGGTCACGGTGTCGCTCCGCCCGTCGGGGACGATTCACGGCCGCCCTGGTGCCACGAGGCTGCATGAGGGGTTCACCAAATAACCAAAGAAAATCAAAGTCGGATTCGGGCCAAGAAGGAAACCGAAAACAAGAGATGACTTACCACGCGGGTTGGCGCTGCTGAAAGTTTCGTTGAACTCGCCATTCCTCCGTGAGGCCGCAGCCGCCAGAAATTCACCGTGTCTACCACCTCCGTAAGTATGTCTTGAGCACAATACGACTGTCCTCGGGCCAGCCATCCGACAGACCGATGAGGTCGGCCTTGAGAGGAAGAACTCGGTGCACCATTTGGCGGCCAGCAAGTCGCCCTGGCCAGGCCTCCGACCATACTGATTTCGAGTCAAGGCGGCGCGCGGCGCAGGAGTGAGCGACCATTCCGAAGGGACCAGCCGGGAGTCGCCCAACTCGCCGCCTCATAAGGCGGTAGTTGACCCAGCCGCCTGGGGCGACGCTCTTCACATAGAAATACGGCGCTGCCACATCTTCACCGACTTGATTAGTGGGATGGTAGGAAGGGGTTGTCACAACGGCCTCCTCATTATGATGAAAGTGCCGATGAGCCGCAGAGACGCGAGCGACGCATGCTCCGAGCTTGGTTGAAGAATTCCCCACAACTCGATGGTGGGGAGAACGCCAAGAAAGCCCTCGCACAAAGAGGCAAAGGCGCCAGCAGCACCACCGCAGTTTGGAGGAGGTGCGGCTGAAGCCCGTGGAACCTGTGGCGCGAAGAAGCCGCCGCCGCAGCCCTAGTCCACAAGATGAGGTGCGAAGCGATAAGACCCGCCTCCTCCGACGACAAGCATTATCGGGCCGGGGGCGCCGGGTCCGCACTAGGTTGGTGCCGATGTGCGCGTCTGGGCGGAGGAATCGGCGATGTCGTTGCCCACTATGGAGCCATCCACACGCCGAGCTGCCACAAGCAATGCGGCGGGCGGAGAAGGAGCTCATCTCACGGCGCGGCGTGGTTCGGGCGCGGGCGAGGGTGAAGACGGCAAGGAGGAGGGATAGAGGAAGTAGGAGAGAGAGGTGCGCGTCCGCCGCTTCTCCCCCGCTTACTTATAGGCGCTTAGGCTAAGAAGCGGCGGGGCGGGCGGGATTAACCGCGCTTCAGCACTTACCGACGATGGTTCCACGACGTTACCGGGCGCAGAACGACGGGAGCCCAACCGCCGCACGGCCGAACGGATCCGCTTCCGCGCCGAGGCGCGTAGTGGCGGGCCCTACCGACGGGTTCTGTCGTCACGCGGCGGGCGGGCAGACCGCTCTCGCCAAGCGGCGCCACGCATGGCCCGCAACGGCAAGCCCTCGAGACTTATCGTGCACGCCTTGATCCCGGCCATGACCTTCAAGACCTCTTCGGAAGCAAGACGCCTTCCGCGAGGCCGACTCCGCCTAGTCGGCTCAAGAGAGAGACGGCGTAACTGCCTGAGATTCTTCCATCTGGGATGAAATCGTTGAGGCCTCGACATGTTGCCCCGGGCGCCCACCAACTTCGGGACCACTGTTGAGTAATGGGCCACGGTAGGCAAACCCGAGCCCCCGACTTCAAAACATCGGCAGATCATCCTCAAGACCCTTAAGATTAAGAGCCGCCTCGGGAGTTGGAGAGCCGACCGCCTCTCCCAGCCGAGTCCCAGACGCCCGAGATAAGCCGATTCCCACCACTTCTCGAGAAGCCGCTATGGGAGTTGGCCCGCCACCCAAATCCACCTCCTGCCTATGACCACGGACGGAGGGGATGAGGTCACTGCAGCCCATCCCCGCCTGCTCATAAAGCGATGCTTGGCCACAGAGGTCAGATCGATGAGATCTCCTTCCGCTGCACTGCCATGCCTGCCTCGACGCCACCCCTTTGGGCAGATCTGCATCTAATGATGGCCTGTCTGCATTTAATTCAAGATGATGGACTTTACTGGTTTGCGGGAGTGCGTAAGATAGAGCTTCTCAAGACGGACTCGAGGGGAGTCGGCTCCAGAGTCGGCTGCCCTCCCACGGCTCCGTGGCGCCATTAACTGCATAAGACAGGAGTGTCACAAAGGATCGGGTCATAGCGGGCGGTGACTGCGACCCCATGACCAAGCTCGGCCATTAGAAGCATCTACAAGAATCTGTAGTCGACAAGACCGGCCACAGGCGGACAAGGGGCTGTCGGCCCCATGTTGGATTACATCGCGGCCCATAGTCGGCGGGCCCCGTAAGTCAAGTGAGAAGATCAGACTTAAGAGATCCTGACGGCCGACCTCGACGCCCAGCCAGACACTACTGTACTCGGGGTAGGCCTATAAACCCCTGGGCACCCATGCAAGAGGTTGCACCCTAGTAGTTTGACACATAGAGGGAAGAGAAGAGCTGTCAGGTCTTTTCTCCTTCCTCACCTTTAACAGCTCAAGGAGCAACCTTGTACTCACTTTCCATAGTGATCATGCGAGACCCCGCAGAGCAGCAGTAGGGGTGTTATTCCACGAGAGCCCCGGTGCCAGTAAGATTCGCCGCAAGGCATGCTTTCGGCCATCCTGCTTCTGTGGACCGCAACGCTCTACTCGGCCTCCATGATAAGCCATCCTTGGCATATGTCGCACCCAACCCCCGACATCGCTGCCGGGAATGATGTAGCCCAGGGTGCTCTCACCTAAATAAACTGGAAAATGTCACCTGGTTCTGTTGATGAAGGAATGTCGTGGCAGCCAAGGTACACTCGCTGGCGTTGCTCCTCACGAGCCACATGGGGCCCCGAGCCCTGGAGGCTCTGGGGTCCAGCGGGTTCTTGAGGGCCGCTCCATTCCGTCAGATCAGCAGTGCCCGCCCCCGAGACGCCAGACATGCCGCAGTTGCGCTGATAGGTGGATGCCATGTCTGCAGCTAAAAGGCATGCAAATGTAGCTGTGCGGCCTTGCAGGCCCCACACGCCGCCAAGAGCTCCTCGAGACGCTGCTTTATTGAGCCCTAGAATGTCGATAGACACGCAACCCGGCCATCCTCGCCGGATGGGGTTGCAGAGGTGGGCGCGGCTGCCGCCAAGATGGCTCTTGCTGCTTTGCAGTCCTCGGGTGGTCTTGGTGATGAACTCTCGAAGGCTGCTCGCCTGCTGTCTTCCCCGAGGGAAACGTGCTACAAGCACGCCCAAGTGGTGCCCGAGCTCCCTCGTGACGCTATAAGGTCTCGAGGCCCTCCGTGAAGAGAGCCCTCGAGCTCCTGCCCCAGAGGGCGCCGGGCGCACCTTCCTATGCGATGGAGGAGGTTTCTGCACGGGCGCCGATCCTCGGCGAGGTACCACTTGCGGTGCCGCCTCCTCCCGCATGCTCGGGCGCAGTTGCTTCTTCTGGGGATGGCTTGAGCTGCATTGTTGTCGGGTCTTCGATTGATAATGCTTTGAAGGCACGCCGAGAGCACACCGCATCTCTTTCTTCGTAGGGACCGTGATGATCCCGCCGCTTCCTCGGCATCTTGAGGACGCCAGGTAGCTGTGTGTGACCGCCATGAACTTGGCCAGGCTGATACCCGAGGATGGCATTGTACGGCAACGGATGTGAGCGACGCCGGTCGGCGATCTCCGCAAGGGAAGTTGTTATGTTCGAAGGTGACAGGGAGGCGGACTGCCTTTATCGGGTGTGGTGGAACCATCACCACTCCCGAGAAAGGCTTGGTAGGTTGAAGCTGGTCGAGGCACTTGAAGGTTGTCAAGGTGTCGACGGACAAGACGTTAAGCCCCGCCGTCGATGAGAGTCTTGGTGACTTGTATGTTGCTGATGATGGGCAAACAAAGCATCGGGAGAACGCCAGTAGTTGCCACGCACTTGAGCTGATCTGCCGAATTGAAAGTGATGGCGCACTTGGACCACTTGAGCGGGCGTGTGGCCTCGAGCTTGGGGAGGACTGGCTCACCTCCGGCAACCGCTTGAAGATTCGCCAGGAGGCCTGGCTGCTCCGCCAGATGCAAGCGAGCACGCTGCTCCTGAAGTTCCCCAGCCCCTCATCCCGATGGCGGCGTCGCTCCTTCTGGTGGTGGCAATGGAGGAAGCCCAAAGATTGCCCCTGAGGACGGTCCGCGAGGCTAATCCTCAATGTCCTCACGAGGCCGGTCACAAGACCTCCCGACGTGGCCACGGTCATCCCAGTCATTCCGCCACGCCCTCCTCCTCGCCATAGCCCGTCGCTATGCCTAAGTGCGTCGACCAAGGCCCATCGGAATGGACCCGAGCTCTGACAATCGCAGTGTTGTGGACTGCAGACGCTGGAAGGAGCAGAACGGTCGCTGCTCTTGATGACTGGCTGATCCTTATCGCGCTTCGTGGTTCCGGATTCACCATGAGTACGGCTGCTCTTTGCGCTTCACGCCTTTGGCTTTGGCCTTCTTCTCCCCGTCCGCACGGGAGCTCGAGGAGGAAATGCGCCTTTCCTCAGTTTCTGCGACTTGGTCGCCAGTTGAACAGCTTCCACCTGATGTGCACAGCCTCGTGGATGGCGAAGCCTCCTTCATTTTGACATCACGAATGCCGCCGGAGAACACAGAGATGATGGCCTCAGCCTGTCACCTTGGGGATCTTGAGACCTAACGCGTTGAAGCTGGATGTACTTCGAGGGTCTCCTAGTTGTTGCTTGACGTGGGCGCAGGTCACCCACGCCGGGGCGGCCGCGAAAGCCCCCGAAGGTGACTACGCGTAGCACACATCTGCCCTGTGAGGAGATCGAGCTCGAGGCAAGTTCAGAGCCTCAACAAGCCGCCTTTTGAGCGCCATGGGGAACTAGTTCACATGATTTTCTCGCCGCTATCGCTTCTCGATGCTCAACTCAGAGCGCAGTGAACTCCACGGGTCGAGGGTGCCGCTGAGCGTGGAGGTAGGTCTGGCTTGAACTGCCCGCCAGCGACGCCACGCACTGTGGGGTGAAGGCGCTAAACCGCCGTGGTCACCGGGTCCGCCTTTGAGGTGGAGTTTGTTTACGCTCGTGACACCACCACGGCAAGCGGCACGGGCCCCGCCGAGCAAGCGATCGATGCGCTGCACGGGAGCGTGGAGCGCTCTTCAAGGGCGAGGGACTTTGGCAGCTTCCTTGTTCGTGGCACGGGCGCGGATGGTGGGTTGGCGCCATGAGCCGCTGCCGCTTGGCGCCAGAGCTGTCTTAAAGCTGGCGGTGGAGGTGTTTTGAGCTACATCGCCATAATGGCGGGCGACGAGGCAGCGAGGGACGGTGTCGGGAGTCGCTGCAGGCTGACAAGCTCGCTGATGCAGCCCAGCCATCCTCGAGAGGTCGCCGATGGGAAGCGGTAGCGTTAGGAGCGCGCACAGCATGCACGGGCGGCCTGGCGCTGCTCACGGAGCGCGAAATGAGATGACAAACCGCCTCAGCCGATGAGTGGCGGAAGTGTCCGCCCCACGACTTAGGGGTGCAGCAAGGAGGCTTGTTACCGTTTCACCGGGCCGGTGGCAGCTAAGTGCATGCGACGAGAATCCATTTATGGGTCACATCCTAGCTAGTCCATGCATTAGAGTGTGCATCATGTTTACCTTTCATCGAAACTTGAATTGGGGAAGATGTAACCCTAACCCCTTTGAATTCAACTAGGGTTTACTAAAATATTTTCAATGAACCTGAAATGCACTTCTAAAAGTTCACCCTCTTGTCTTGGGTTAGAATCTCCGCAAAATAGGTGCACATTTTTCTAGGTCAAGTAGGTCACCGATTTAAATCATATGTAAATTGCATTTGGGCATTTAAATGCTAGTATATATTTTGGATGCTCAAATAATTATGAAAATAAGTGTGGGTTGTTGGAGATATTCTAAACAGAGCCTCTGATTATTTCCAGGATTTTTAGAAGTGTAAAACTATTTTTAATAAGTAAGATTATTTGTGAGGTGGGGCTTGAGCTCCGCCCAGGATGCAAGCGATAGCACGCGGCTCCTGGAAGCCCCCAGCCCCCTCATCCTGATGGCGGTCGTCGTTCCTTCTTGGTGGTGGCGGCAATGGAGGAAGCCCAGCATTGCCCTGAGGACGGTCCTCGCGAGGCTAATCCTGCCAGCGGTCCTCACGAGGCCGGTCGCGCACCTCCTGACGTGGGCCACGGTCATCCCAGCGTCCTCTGCCACGTCCTCCTCCTCGGCCATAGCCCCGGTCGTTGCGCTCGGTGCGTCGACCGAAGCGTCCATCGTGAATGGACCTGAGCTCTTGACAATCGTTGGTGTTGTGACTGTGCACGTTGTGGAAGGAGCAGAACGGTCGGCTGCTCTTGGATGACTCGGGCTGATCCCTATCGCGCTTCGTGTCTGGATCTACCGCGAGTACGGCTGCTCCCTTGCGCTTCACGTCTTTGGCTTTGGCCTTCTTCTCCTCCGGGTCCGCAGCTGGGAGCTCGAGGAGGGAAATGCGCCCTTCCTCAGCCCTTGCGCACTTGGTCGCCAGGTTGAACAGTTCCACGGATGTGCACAGCTCCTCGTGGATGGCGAGCTCCTCCTTCATTTTGACATCACGAATGCCGTCGGAGAACACAGAGATGATGGCCTCGTCCGTCACCTTGGGGATCTTGAGACGAACGTTGTTGAAGCGCTGGATGTACTTCTGGAGGGTCTCTCCTAGTTGTTGCTTGACGCGGCGCAGGTCACCCACGGCCGGGGGCGGTCGCGAGTGCCCTGGAAGTTGGTGACGAAGCGGTAGCACATCTCGTCCCAGGAGGAGATCGAGCCTGGAGGCAAGTTCAGGAGCCTCGAACAAGCGCCGTCTTTGAGCGCCATGGGGAACCAGTTCGCCATGACTTTCTCGTCGCCGTTGGCCGCCTCGATGCTCAACTCGTAGAGCTGCAGGAACTCCACGGGGTCGAGGGTGCCGTCGTAGCGTGGAGGTAGGTCTGGCTTGAACTTGCCCGGCCAGGCGACGCTACGCAGCTCAGGGGTGAAGGCGCGGAAACCGGCCGTGGTCACTGGGGTCCGTCTTGGAGGTGGAGCTTGCTCTTGGCGCCCGCACACCACCACGGCAAGCGGCACGGGGCCCTGCCGTAGCAAGCGATCGTGATGCGGCGGTACGGGGAGCGGTGGAGCGTTCTCTTGCGGGCGAGGGACTTCTTGGCAGCTTCCTTGTTCGTGCACGGGCGTTGGACATGGTGGGTTGCGCCGCGGAGCCGCGCGCCTTGGCGCCAGGGAGCTGTCTTGGGGCAGAAGTGGTGGAGGTGCTCTTTGAGCTACATCGCCCATAGCTGGCGGCGGACGAGGCAGCGAGAGGGACGGTGTCGGGGAGCCCCCTGCAGGGCTGACAAGCTCGTTGATGCAGTCCAGCCAGTCCTCGTAGAGGTCGTCGATGGGGCGGTAGCGCAGGAGCTCGCGTGCCATGCACGTGCGGCCTGCGCGTCTACGGGAGCGCGGCGAGCATGAGATGACAAACCGGCCTCAGCGATGGAGTGGCGGTGCGGCCGTCCCGCCGCACCGAGGGGTGCAGCAAGGAGGCTTGCTGCTCGTTCCCCACCGGGCCGGTGGCAGCGTTGGCGGCATGCGACGGAGAACGACGAGGTGGCTGTCACATCCTAGCTAGTCCATGCATTAGAGTGTGCATCATGTTTACCTTTCATCAGAAACTTGAATTGGGGAAGACAGAACCCCCAGAACCCCTTTGAATTCAACTAGGGTTTACTAAAAATATTTTCAATGAACCTGAAATGCACTTCTAAAAAGTTCACCCTCTTTGTCTTGGGTTAGAATCTCTGGCAAAATAGGTGCACATTTTTCTAGGTCAACAGAAGGTCACTGATTTAAATCATATGTAAATTGCATTTGGGCATTTAAATGCTAGTATATATTTTGGATGCTCAAATAATTATGAAAATAAGTGTGGGTTGTTGGAGATATTCTAAACAGAGCCTCTGATTATTTCCAGGATTTTTAGAAGTGTAAAACTATTTTTAATAAGTCTACAAACTTACAGAATAATAGAAAAAGGAAAACAGAAGGCAAAGGCTTACCTGGCGCCCACCTGGCAAGCCCACCTGCCGGCCCAACCCAGCCACCGCTCCAGCGAGCTGCTTGGCTTGGCCAGGCAGGCAGCCAGGTGCTCGAAGGCGGCACCAGAGCACGCCACGGAGCTGCTCGCCGCCCTGCCTCCTCCCCGCACCGTCCTGCCGCCCCGGTTCGGTCGGCCACTCCTCCCCCGAGCTCGCAGACACCCCTTCTCCTCCCCAGCTCCTCTCCCTCACTCGCCCGCACCATGGCCGACGCCGTCGCGCCCGCACCACCGTGAAGCTCGCGCCCTCCGTCGTCTCCGTGCTGCGCCACCGTGTCTGTTCGCTCCGCCATCGTCGACTACATCGAGCAGGTCGAGCCCCGAGCGCTCGCACGCTCTGCAACACCTTCACCGACTCCGTCTCCGTCGATCACCGCCGGATATCCCCATCGCCGTCGCCACCGCATCACCTCGTCCCCGACCTTGCCGACTGCTTCGACGTACTCGCCGTGAGCCCAGCTACCTCCCCATCCTCTCCGTTTGCCCTCTCGTGCACCGTTGCTGCCGCACGAAGCATCACCGCACGCACCACCGCTGAGCTCGTCGCCGACGTGTCTCTGGCCACCCACTGGCCACGCCACCTTGTCCACTAACTTCACCACATCCCCAGGAACCCGTAGCACCACTCCACGCACCTCGCCGTGTCCCGAAGCCTCGGGTTCACTTTCACCCAACTCCGGCGACCGCCTAGCTCGTCGCCGGTGACGTTTCCGGCCACCCCGAGCTCAACCACCGCCACCAAACGCCGCGGCTTGTCCCCGGCTACACGTAGATGGTCTCCGCCGTCCATTTGGTCGCCAGAACGCACAAACAGACTCTTGCCGCCGCGTCTGGCTTCGCCGGCGACTAAACGTCGGCGGGTTTGACCCCGTTGACGGAGTTGACCTAGTGGGGCCCCCTCTGCTAACTAACCTAGTTTAGTTTAACTAAAATTAGTTAGTTAAATTAACTACTAACATGCGGGACCCATTGGTTAGGTTGACCTGGACGCCCCCGTTGACCACTGACGTCACCTTGACGCACTGCTGACGCAATAACTAATTTCTGGATTTATTCGTATTCAGGAAATTCCAGAAATTGTTGCAAACTTCAAAAATTCATAGAAATTAATCTGTAACTCCAAATGCAAAGTTTTATATATGAATTTTGATCAGAAAAATTCAATCTATCCATTGGTAATGGTTTCATGCATGACAGAACAAGTTAACCTTGCTGTTTAAGCAGAATGAGATAATGCACTAATATGGCTATGTTAATTGAGCTAACATTTGAATCTTTGATTCAAATGAGTTCATTCCTTTCTGTTCTAGCTTGCATTAGGCCAACACACATTCATATTGCCATGTCATAGCATGCATCATATTGTTGCATATCGTCATGTGTTGATTATGTTCGGTGTGTCTTTCGTGGTAGGTTCTGTCTCCGAGGATAACCCCGAATATCCATCTGAAGGGCAGTACCCTACTACCACTTCATCAGGCAAGCAACCCATTGATCATTCCGATACAAACCCATGAGCTCTCTTCTGCTCTGGTTTACTGCATTAAGACAACGCGATTCAAACTGTTGTGTGATGCGGTAGTTGAACCCACTTCCTTTGCATGACCTGTCATTGCCACAGTAACTAGATGAAACCCACTAGTATGTGTAGGAGTTGATTGAGCCATGTTTGTGTTTCCTACCATGCTGTGATTGCTATGCTTAGAGTTGTGTCAGGTCTGGCTCATCGGGATGATGAACTAGAGTGAAAGGTTGTGTTGGTAACGAGAGTGAAGTGTTGAACACGTTTTGGTAAAGGTATCGATGAGAGGCCATGTAGGAGTACATGGTGGGTTGTTTCATTGAAGCCGTCCCTAAGAAATGAGATCTGTGTGTGTGATTTAAGACTTAGCTACTACCACGCATTGGGATCCTTAATTGACCATCTCGACTTATTAACCACTCTTGTCCTCTGTCTGGGAGTTGCAAAGTAGTTTCTGGTGTTTTTAGCATGCTGGGGGCCGCACGCAGCGCTGACCTTAGGGGTGGGCTGTGTTGCGGTAGGCACGTGGCATGGTGTACCGATTCGCCCTTTTGGTGTCTCGGGAACCCTGCACACATCATTTTGGGCCGTTAGTGGAAACCTCGGCCGGACTCCCTGCGGATGGAACCCGAATAGGCGATAAACCTGGACTAGGGACTCGTGTGTTTAGTCCGATCGTGGCCGACACCCTCGCTGGGCTTCCGCTTGAAGGTTGCCGAGTACCCGTCGTGTAACGCCGATAAGTGGTGAGAGCGTGTGTGAAGAAGTACACCCCTGCAGGGTATGAAACTATTCGAATAGCCGCGTCCGCGGTAAAGGACTACTTGGTCACCTGTACAGTTCATAGACAAGTGAATGGATACTACTCAAAGCCTCAAGATAGTAGGAGTACCAGGATGGCCCTCTCGTGGGTTGACGAGAGGATCCACGGTGGAGTATTGTGATGGTGTTTAGTGGACTCGTGTGCGACAAATGTTTTTCAAGTGGTGTCACGTAGGATAGCTTAGCCAAGGGTCAAAGCTGGCTTGCTGCAGTAACTCCACTACCTTCTTGAGAATGTGCATGTTTAGTAGGATTCTGTTGTAAGACTTGCTGAGTACCTCCGTACTCATGTTTGCTTAATTATTGTTTTTAGACGACAACACCGCCCCCTCCGTTGGGTTCTATGTAGACCTTGACGTCGCCGAGTGACTAGCCACCCAGGTGGTGATCCAAGGCTTGTGAAGGGCCATCAGAGATAGAAGGGCTTCGTTAAGCCTTCTTTCTTTTAGTGTCTGTACTCAGACTAGTTTGCTTCCGCATGTGCTTGTATGTTTGTATGACTTGAGTGTCGGGTCATGTGACCCCTATCTGTATGAACATGTTATGTATGGCTCCTCGGAGCCTCTTAAATAAAGTACTTTGAGTTGTAGAGTTTTGTTGTGATGCCATGTTGTATGTACTCATATCGGGCATATTGTGTGTATGATTGAAATGCTTGGTATGAGTGGGATCCGACAATCTAGTTGGTTATCCTTGGCAGCCTCTCATATGGGGAAATGTAGTCTAGTGCTTCCTGAGCGATAGTAGTCCGCTACAGCCCGGTTCACCGGAGTCCTGCTAGCCCAAAGACTACCGCTCTCGACACTTGTCTGGCGGGCATGTGTTTCACTTCGCTCATGTGTCTGTCCTTCGGGAAATGTCACGCTGTGACATCTGAGTCCTGCTTAGCCTGCTACAGCCCGGGTTACGAGTCCTGTTAGCCCAAAGGCTACAGCCCGGATTCATACGCTGATGACCGATATGCTCGAGGTGATTCACGTATGCCTGTCCCCATGGGTTAGCGCCGCTTTGGGTTCACGACTAACCATGTCGGCCCGGGTTCTCTGTCATGTGGATGCTAGCGACACTATCATATACGTGAGCCAAAGGCGCAAACGGCCTGGGCCATGGTAAGGCGACACCAGGGAATACCGTGCGTGAGGCCGCAAAGTGATATGAGGTGTTACCGCTAGGTCAATGTGACTTGAATCGGGTCCCGACAGCGTTGGCATCGAGCGGGACTGCTCAGAGGTTCGCTAAGCCAAACTGGTCGATCTCAAGTCTAGAAATGCTTTAGTTATATGTAGGGGAATTGATTGTGGGAGGGACGTAAGGCTATTTTACTCCTTTTCCTTATTCCCTCTGATCTGAGTCATCCTCTTCTCATTCTACGTGGGTATAGGACTAGGCTCTCTTCTCTCTATCAGGTTCACGTGTTACTAATCCGTAGTAACTTATAGGATTGTTGGTTACCAGCCTCAGTTCAGTTTCTACTACTTTTAGTATGTTATCAGTTGAACCAGAACCTTGATATGATGTTGTTGAGTGGTTTTGCAATCTGATTTTGAATGTCTCAAATATGTTCTTGAGCATTTACAGCTGTTATGTTGTCCGATTTTCCCTAGAAATTCTAATGTCTTTGCATTGTGGCTGTGCTTTCAGATGGCCACTCGTGCTCAAAACCAAGTGGTTCGCCTGACCAGGTGCATCGATGTGCCCGGTCATACGGCTATGTTAGTCCGGGTTATGATTGAGACGGGTTACCGTTGGTATCCCGAATACACCGTCGAAGAGCAATTCCGAGACTTTAATCAAAGCCAATACCTCTGCAATGTCAGGATATTTCCTTCTTATCCTGGATCGACTGAGCCCCTTCACCACTCCTATGGACTCGGGGTCACTATCGAGATGGCTGTGCAGGATGCTGCATACTCTATGATGACCATCATGCGAGTCAGAACTAGCCTGCTTCGGAACACCGACTTCCGTTATATGCCAGCTTCACTTCCGGGGGCGCAAGGGTATCTTCAGGCCATCTATGCTGATTCCACTCAGGAGGACTCACTAACCCGCACCACTGCTGAGATGCTCGAGGATAAGGACCAAGAGAATCGGCCTTGAGAATGGAGCTTTTCAACACCGTGCCGATCATTGGGCCACTTTGACTCGGTTTGCACCGCCAAAGCTGGATGTATGGATACAAGGGATTTGTACCATGTGAGATCTGCTCGCTGACATGATGGATTGGCGTGATGTGGGAGGCATCACCCCACCCCGTGGTCCCCGCAGCCACCGCTTGTTGGTCCAAGACCTCATCCTAGCCCCTATGGTCCACAAGCTCCTCGGACCGCCTGCTTCCAGGATAATCATGTTGAGCTTCTAGGCTATGGAGGTGACTTCTATGAGGACTACTACGGAGCTGTCTGAGTTAGTAGTAGTATCACTAGTATTGTAATAGTTGTATTTCCACCGTCCTGCGTGACCTGTGGAATATGACTTAGTGTGTACCAATTCCGGAAGTGTAGAAAAATAATGTATAGGAGTTTGGAATGCTTCCGATGAGATGTAACGCCTTTCACCGTAGTTGTACTTTAGTCGGGCTTGTACTAAACTATGAATGGTGTGTATGACCGTTGGTATATATATGGCAGTTTCTATATTACCATGTCATACGGATGAACATCTATGCATTCCGTGTTATCCATTATATTCCGCACTTCCTTGCCAATTTTTGCCATCCTTGTCTAAATCGTTGTCTTGTTTCCTAGGATGGTCAACACCAAGAATAACCCTGCTGCTCCGAGCAGGTGAAGCCAACGCAGTTAGAATGTTAATCTGCCTCAACCGCCTTCTTTGGCCGAAGTTATGATGGAGGCAGAACGCAACAAGCGTGAGACCAACCGCTTGCTGGAGCGGATTGAGCAGAATACTGCACGCCAGCCAAGGAATGTCCTGGTGTCAATCAATGACTTTGTCAAGCTGTATCCACCAAAGTTTAAACATTCCATTGATCCTCTCGATGCGGATGACTGGCTTCGCAGCATCACCCACAAGCTACGTTTTGCCAACGTGGCTGAAGCTGATAAGGTTACCTTTGCTGCCTATCACCTCGAAGGCCCTGCTAGCCTTTGGTGGGAGAATTTCGAGGCTATGCGCCCGGTTGGCCAAATCACTACCTGGGCTGAGTTCAGTGCGGCTTTCCATGAGCATCACATCCCGGAAGGTCTCATGGATCGTAAGAGGGAAGAGTTCTGCAATTTCACCCAGGGTAGACTTTCTGTAGATGCATACAGTCGTGAGTTTGGAAATCTAGCACGTTATGCTCCTAAAGAGGTATCCACCGACGCATAGAAGCAGGCAAGGTTCCGCAAGGGACTTAGCCCCGAGCTTCGTCGTGATCTTCATCTGCACGAGTGCACCTCCTTCCAGAAGTTAGTCAACAAGGCTATCAGTGCTGAAACTGGACAGTCTGACTTTGAAGCTTCACGCAAGCACTCCCGTGACTTTGGTTCTTCATCCGCTCGATCTCGGCGCCGAGTGTGGATTCCAAGCACCGCCTCGCCACCCAGATTCACTCCGAGGCCATCCTTTGAGGCGCCTCGCCCCAACCAGCAGTTTACACCGCCCAAGGCCTATGGTGGCCCCGCTGCTAGTGCTGCTCCACGTCCCAATGTGATAACTTGTTTCAAGTGTGGAGAGACGGGTCACTACATCCGTGAGTGTCCCCAGGACAACCCCAGTCAGATCGGAAAGTCTGTTGGCCGTGGTAAGCCAGCAGGAAAGGTGATCTACGCCAAACCAGCCGCCACTGCTCGTGGCCATGTCAACTACGTTTCAGCTGAGAAGACCCATGAGGATCCCAACGTCGTTCTCGGTACGCTCCTTGTTAATTGCCATCTGGCAACTGTTCTCTTTGATACTGGAGCATCTCATTCATTTATTTCTGAGAGCTATGCTCGATTGCACAACACCACATTTTGTGACATGCACACCTCCATGGTAATTCAAACTCCTGGATCTAAATGGCAAACCTCTAGAATCAGCCATGGAAATAATATCCTTGTCGATAGACTAGTCTTCCTTGCATCACTAATAGCTCTCAAGTCCTCGGACATAAACATCATCTTGGGTATGGACTGGATGTCAGCCCATTATGCTAAGATTGATTGCTCTACTAGAACTGTTCAACTCACCCATCCTTCGGCAAGATACCAATGTTTTGACCCGAGTGTCTGAAAGGCGGCTCTACTCCTTAAATGCCAACCCCTTCCGCACCTTGAAGATATTCCGTAGTCCGTGACTTCCGGATGTCTTTCCAGAAGAACTGCCAGGTGTTCCACCTAACAGAGATGTCGAGTTCGTGATAGACCTTGTTCCAGGAACCGTCCCAATCTCTAGAAGACCTTATAAGATGGCACCCTTAGAACTAGGCGAGCTTAAGAAACAACTCGATGAGTCCTTGAAAAAGGGTTTCATCCGTCCTAGATCCTCTCCATGGGCTTGCCCCGTCCTCTTCGTCAAGAAAAAGGATGGAACTGATAGGATGGTTGTAGATTACCGACCTGTCAATTTGGTCACTATCAAGAACAAGTATCCGCTCCCCAGGATCAACAACCTGTATGATCAGCTCGCTGGATCCTCGCCTTTTTCAAGATGGATTTGAGGTTGGGCTACCATCAAATCAAAATCAAGAACGGGGACATTCCTAAAACGGCCTTTGTTACTCGTTATGGCCAATACGAGCACACCGTCATGTCCTTCGGGTTAACCAATGCTCCAGCCACCTTCTCTCGGTTAATGAACTCGATCTTCATGGAGTATTTGGATAAATTCGTCATGGTTTACCTCGATGATATACTCATCTACTCCAAGAATGAGGAAGAACATGCCGAACATCTAAGGCTAGTGTTGATGAAACTTCGAGAGCATCGCCTTTATGCCAAATTCTCTAAGTGTGAGTTTTGGTTGCCAGAAGTAACCTATCTAGGCCATTTAATCTCCGGTAAGGGCATTGTTGTCAATCTGAAGCGAGTTCAAGCCGCCCTTGACTAGACTCCACCTGAATCGGTCAAGCAAGTTCGAGTTTCCTCGGTTTAGCGAGCTATTGCCGCCGCTTCCGAGAATTTCTCCAAGGTTGCTAAGCCTCTAACCGAACTCCTCAAGAAAGATAAAAGTTCGAGTGGACCCCACAAAGGCGAGTTCAGCTTTCAGAACTGAAAAGACGCTCGACATCTGCTCCCGCATTTGTTCCACCAGATTTTTCTAAGGACTTTATTATCTATTGCGACGCCGCGACAAGGACTAGGTTGCATACTCATGCAAGATCGTCATGTGATTGCCTACGCTTCTCGACGAGCTAAGGCCCACATGAGGATAACTATCCCACACACGATCTAGAGCTTGCAGCGAGGGTCCATGCACTCAAAACATGGTGACATTACCTTCTTGGTAATCGCTATGAAATCTACACTGATCACCAAAGTCTAAAATACATCTTCACCCAACCGGATTTGAATCTCAGGCAAAGACGTTGGGTCGAGTTGATTACGGATTATGACTTAGGAATATCTTACACCCCAGGAAAAGCCAATGTCATGGCTGATGCACTGAGTCGTAAATCTTATTGTAACAACCTGATGTTACAACAAAGTCAACCGCTTCTCCACGAGGAATTTAGTAAGCTTAACCTTCACATTGTTCCTCGAGGATTCCTTTCCACCCTGGTGGCGAAACCCAACCTTACGGATCAAATCATAACCGCTCAGCGGTATGATAGAGGAATATCTCGGATCAAGGAGAACATTGCTAGCGGAGTTGCTAAGTGTTTCTCCATAGATGAGCGAGGTGTTGTCTTCTTCGAGAACCGCTTGGTGGTTCCCAAGAAACAACAGCTACGGCAATTGATCCTTAAGGAAGCTCATGAATCCCCTCTCACCATTCATCTCGGTAGTACTAAAATGTATCAAGACCTATGCCAGAGGTTTTGGTGGACTAGGATGAAGAGAGAAATCGCTCAATACATTGCTAATTGCGACGTCTGTCGCCGAGTTAAAGCAGAGCATCAACGGCCTGCTGGCACCCTTCAACCTTTGGCAATTCCTGAATGGAAATGGGATAAAATCGGTATGGATTTCCTTACCGGGTTTCCCAGACCAAGAGAGGAATAACGCTATCTTCGTTGTTGTCGATCGCCTTTCCAAAGTAGCCCACTTCCTACCCGTTCGTGAGAGTATAACCGCTAGCCAGCTAGCTGATTTGTACATCTCCCAAATAGTGTCCTTCATGGTGTTCCATTGAGATTAACTCGAACGTGGAAGTCTCTTCGCCTCGATTTTGGGAAAGTTTCCAAAATGCTATGGGAACTCGCTCTCCTTTAGCACCGCCTTCCATCCTCGATCAAGTGGTCAAGTAGAACGAGTCAATCAAATTCTGGAGGATATGCTTCGAGCTTCATCATCTCTTTCAAGATGAATTGGGAGAAATGCCTTCCATTCGCCAATTCGCTTATAACAATAGTTATCAAGCTAGCTTGGGCAAAGCTCCCTTCGAAGTTCTCTATGGACGGAAATGTCGAACGCCTCTTAACTGGTCAGAAACCGGGGAAAGACAACTCTTTGGCCCGGATATGATCCAGGAAGCAGAGGAGCAGGTTCGCGTTATTCGTGAGAAATTGAAAACAGCCCAATCTCGTCAAAAGAGCCAATATGACGCAAGCATAAGCCTATGGCTTATGAAGTTGGCGAGAAGGCTTACCTTCAGGTTACTCCTTTGAAGGGAACCCATCGATTCTATATCAAAGGCAAATTGGCTCCTCGTTACATTGAACCCTTTCGCATTCTTGCCAAACGAGGAGAAGTTGCCTACCAATTAGAACTACCTCCGCATCTTTCCAAAGTTCATGATGTCTTCCGCGTTTCTCAACTCAGGCGTTGCTTCTCGGATCCTATCCGTGGAGTGGACCACGAAACGCTTGATCTCTAAGATAATCTCACCTATCGAGAATATCCCGTTCGTATCCTTGATCAATCCGAGCGTACCACTCGACGCCAGAACATCAAGTTTCTCAAGGTTCAATGGTCAAACCACTCCGAGCAAGAAGCTACTTGGGAAAGGGAGGATCGTCTTTGACTTGAGTACCCCGCCTTCTTTCCGACGGATCCAAAATCTCGGGACGAGATTCTTTTGAGTGGGGGTGAGTTGTCACATCCTAGCTAGTCCATGCATTAGAGTGTGCATCATGTTTACCTTTCATCAGAAAATTGAATTGGGGAAGACAGAACCCCCAGAACCCCTTTGAATTCGACTAGGGTTTACTAAAAATGTTTTCAATGAACCTGAAATGCCCTTCTAAAAAGTTCACCCTCTTTGTCTTGGGTTAGAATCTCTGGCAAAATAGATGCACATTTTTCTAGGTCAACAGAAGGTCACTGATTTAAATCATATGTAAATTGCATTTGGGCATTTAAATGCCAGTATATATTTTGGATGCTCAAATAATTCTGAAAATAAGTGTGGGCTGTTGGAGATATTCTAAACAGAGCCTCTGATTATTTCCAGGATTTTTAGAAGTGTCTAACTATTTTTAATAAGTCTACAAACTTACGAATAATAGAAAAGGAAAATGAAGGCAAAGGCTTACTCGGCGCCCACAGCAAGCCCACTGCCGCCCAGCCCAGCCATCGCCCAAATGAGCTGCTTGGCTTGGCCAGGCAGGCAGCCGGGTGCTCGACGGCGGCACCAGAGCATGCCATGCAGCTGCTCGCCGCCCTGCCTCCTCCCTGCACCGTCATGCCGCCAAGGTTCGGTCGGCCACTCCTCCCCCGTGCTCGCAGACACCCCTTCTCCTCCCCAGCTCCTCTCCCTCGCTTGCCCGCACCATGGCCGACGCCGTCGCGCCCGCGCCACCGTGAAGCTCGCGCCCTCCGTCGTCTCCATGCTGCGCCACCGTGTCCGTTCACTCCGCCATCGTCGACTACATCGAGCAGGTCGAGCCCCGAGCGCTCGCACGCTCTGCAACACCTTCACCGACTCCGTCTCCGTCGATCACCGCCGAAGATCCCCATCGCCGTCGCCACCGCATCACCTCGTCCCCGACCTCGCCGACTGCTTTGACGTACTCGCCGTCAGCCCAGCTACCTCCCCATCCTCTCCGTTTGCCCTCTCGTGCACCGTAGCTGCCGCACGAAGCATCACCGCATGCGCCACCGCCGAGCTCGGCGCTGACGTGTCTCCGGCCACCCACTGGACACGCCACCTTGTCCACTAACTTCACCACATCCCCAGGAACCCGTAGCACCACTCCACGCACCTCGCCGTGTCCCGAAGCCTCGGGTTCACTTTCACCCGACTCCGGCGGCCGCCTAGCTCGTCGCCGGTGACGTTTCCGGCCACCCCGAGCTCAACCACCGCCACCAAACGCCGCGGCTTATCCCCGACTACACGTAGATGGTCTCTGCTGTCCATTTGGTCGCCGGAACGCACAAACACACTGTCGCCGCCTCGTCTGGCTTCGCCGGCGGCTAAACGTCGGCCGGTTTGACCCCGTTGACGGAGTTGACTAAGTGGGGCCCCCTCTGCTAACTAACCCAGTTTAGTTTAACTAAAATTAGTTAGTTCAATTAACTACTGACATGCGGGACCCATTGGTCAGGTTGACCTGGACGCCCCCGTTGACCACTGACGTCACCCTGACGCACTGCTGACGCAATAACTAATTTCTGGATTTATTCGTATTCAGGAAATTCCAGAAATTGTTGCAAACTTCAAAAATTCATAGAAATTAATCTATAACTCCAAATGCAAAGTTTTATATATGAATTTTGATCAGAAAAATTCAATCTATCCATTGGTAATGGTTTCATGCATGACAGAACAAGTTAACCTTGCTGTTTAAGCAGAATGAGATAATGCACTAATATGGCTATGTTAAATGAGCTAAATTTTGAATCTTTGATTCAAATGAGTTCATTCCTTTCTGTTCTAGCTTGCATTAGGCCAACACACATTCATATTGCCATGTCATAGCATGCATCATATTGTTGCATATCGTCATGTGTTGATTATGTTCGATGTGTCTTTCGTGGTAGGTTCTGTCTCCGAGGATAACCCCAAATATCCATCTGAAGGGCAGTACCCTACTACCACTTCATCAGGCAAGCAACCCATTGATCATTCCGATACAAACCCATGATCTCGCTTCTGCTCTTGTTTACTGCATTAAGACAACGCGATTCAAACTGTTGTGTGATGCGGTAGTTGAACCCACTTCCTTTGCATGACCTGTCATTGCCACAGTAACTAGATGAAACCCACTAGTATGTGTAGGAGTTGATTGAGCCATGTTTGTGTTTCCTACCATGTTGTGCTTGCTATGCTTAGAGTTGTGTCAGGTCTGGCACATCGGGATGATGAACTAGAGTGAAAGGTTGTGTTGGTAACGAGAGTGAAGTGTTGAACACGTTTTGGTAAAGGTATCGATGAAAGGCCATGTAGGAGTACATGGTGGGTTGTTTCATTGAAGTCGTCCCTAAGAAGTGAGATCTGTGTGTGTGATTTAAGACTTAGCTACTACCATGCATTGGGATCCTTAATTGACCCTCTCGACTTATTAACCACTCTTGTCCTCTGTCCGGGAGTTGCAAAGTAGTTTCTGGTGTTTGTAGCATGTTGGGGGCCGCACGCAGCGCTGACCTTAGGGGTGGGCTGTGTTGTGGTAGGCACGTGGCACGGTGTACTAATTCGCCCGTTTGGTGTCTCGGGAACCCTGCACACATCGTTCGGGGCCGTTAGTGGAAACCTCGGCCGGACTCCCTGCGGATGGAACCCGAATAGGTGATAAACCTGGACTAGGGACTCGTGTGTTTAGTCAGGTCGTGGCCGACACCCTCGCTGGGCTTCCGCTTGAAGGTTGCCAAGTACCCGTTGTGTAACGGCGATAAGTGGTGAGAGCGTGTGTGAAGAAGTACACTCCTGCAGGGTATGAAACTATTCGAATAGCCATTCATGTAAAGGACTACTTGGTCACCTATACAGTTCATAGACAAGTGAATGGATACTACTAAAAGCCTCAAGATAAGTGTGAGTACCGCGGATGGCCCTCTCGTGGGTTGACGAGAGAGGATCCACGGTGGAGTATTGTGATGGTGTTTAGTGGACTCGTGTGCGACAAATCCTTTTCAAGTGGTGTCACGTAGGATAGCTTAGCCAAGATTCAAAGCTGGCTTGTTGCAATAACTCCACTACCTTCTTGAGAATGTGCATGTTTAGTAGGATTCTGTTGTAAGACTTGCTGAGTACCTCCGTACTCATGTTTGCTTAATTATTGTTTTCAGACGACAACACCGCCCCCTCCGATGGGTTCTATGTAGACCTTGATGTCGACGAGTGACTAGCCACCCAGGTGGTGATCCAAGGCTTGTGAAGGGCCGCTGTAGATTGAAGGGCTTCGTCAAGCCTTCTTTCTTTTCAGTGTCTGTACTCAGACTAGTTTGCTTCCGCATGTGCTTGTATGTTTGTATGACTTGAGTGTTGGGTCATGTGACCCCTATCTGTATGAACATGTTATGTATGGCTCCTCGAGCCTCTTAAATAAAGTACTTTGAGTTGTAGAGTTTTGTTGTGATGCCATGTTGTATGTACTCATATCGGGCATATTGTGTGTATGATTGAAATGCTTGGTATGAGTGGGATCCGACAATCTAGTTGGTTATCCTTGGCAGCCTCTCATATGGGGAAATGTAGTCTAGTGCTTCTGAGCGATAGTAGTCCGCTTCTGACTGGTTCACTTTGGAGTCCTGCTAGCCCAAAGACTACCGCTCGACACTTGACTGGCCGGCATGTGTTTCACTTCGTTCCTGTGTCTGTCCCTTCGGGGAACACGCGGTGACATCCGGAGTCCTGCCTAGCCTACTACAGCCCGGGTTACCGGAGTCCTGTTAGCCCAGTGCTACAGCCCGAATTCATATGTTGATGACCGACATGCTCGAGGTGATTCATGTATGCCTGTCCCCATGGGTTAGCGCCGCTTTGGGTTCACGACTAGCCATGTCGGCCCGAGTTCTCTGTCATGTGGATGCTAGCGACACTATCATATACGTGAGCCAAAAGGCACAAACGGTCCCGGGCCATGGTAAGGCGACACCCGTGGGAATACCGTGCGTGAGGCCGCAAACTGATATGAGGTGTTACCGGCTAGGTAAATGTGACTTGGAATCGGGGTCCTGACAGTGGACCGCCGACGGGAGCCGTCTGGGTGACGTGGGTGGCGAGGGCAGCCCTACGCTCGGCGCGGGCTCGGCGGGCGTCCGCCATCGATGCGACGAAGCGATGGGACGTGGATCAACGGAAGGAAAACTCCGGCGCACCCCTACCTGGCGCGCCAAATGTCAGATCTCGGGTTCCGGCAAAACCCTTGAGGTTCGAACTCTGGGGTGCGCGCGAAGATCTCTCCCTCACAGATCACGCCCTCACACGCTTCGCAATCTCTAAGCTAGCTCGACGAACTCGCAACACAAGGGACACAAGATTTATACTGGTTCGGGCCACCGTTGTGGTGTAATACTCTACTCCAGTGTGGTGGTGGTGGATTGCCTCTCGGGCTGAGGATGAACAGTACAAGGGGAAGAACAGCCTCCTGAGGAGAGGTGTTCTTGTGCTCGGTGAACTTGTGTGGATGAGGATCCGATCAAGATGAGATGAGATGAGTTCAAATCAGTTGCCTCCTACGGTGGTGGCTAGTCCTATTTATAGACGCCCTGGTCCTCTTCCCAAATATTGAGCGGGAAGGAATCCCACAACGTCCAATTTGAAATGGGACAGCTAGTACAGCTTATCCTGACAAAAGTAGTCTTCGCCTGCTAAAGGCTCTGGTGGTGACGCCGTCTTGGGCTCCACGGTGACCTCCGTCCTGCCGTCCTGCTGGTCTTGGTCTCGTTGCACCGATAGGGAAACCTTTGCTCGACGCCTCGGTACTCCTCGCCTGCGCTTGCCTCCTTAGCACTAAAGAGGAAACAAGGACACTGTGCGCGCTGGCGCCCGCCTGGTCTCGATCGTCATGGCTCACGTCACGAGAACCTCGCGAGGTTTGCGTTGCCTTGATCTCTGTGCCCCTCGCGAGCCAGCCTGGTGAGGCCGCTCCCGAGGAGGTCTTGCGTCGTCCGCCTCGCGAGGCTTGGCCCCTCGCGAGGATCTTGAAAGCTTGTTGGTGAAGATGGGTCGTACGGGCCCGCTCGCAGAGCCACACCATGGGCCGCAGGCAGGCAAGTCTGGGGACCCCCGTTCCCAGAATGCCGACAACTAATGTTGAGTCCATGGATTATACGCACTCTCACCCTTCCATCATTGCTAGCCTCTTCGGTATCGTGCATTGCCCTTTCTCACCTCGAGAGTTGGTGCAAACTTCGCTGGTGCATCCAAACCCCGTGATATGATACGCTCTATCACATATAAACCTCCTTATATCTTCCTCAAAACAGCCACCATACCTACCTATTATGGCATTTCCATAGCCATTCTGAGATATATTGCCATGCAACTTTCCACCGTTCCTATTATTATGACACGCTTCATCATTGTCATATTGCCTTGCATGACCATGTAGTTGACATCGTACTTGTGGCAAGGCCACCATGCATAATTTTTCATACATGTCACTCTTGATTCGTTGCCCATCCCGGTACACCGCCAGAGGCACTCATATAGAGTCATATTGTTCTAGTATCGAGTTGTAATCCTTGAGTTGTAAATAAATAGAAGTGTGATGATCATCATTATTAGAGCATTGTCCCGTGTGAGGAAAAAAAGAGAAGGACAAACAAAAGAAGAGAAAGGCCAGATAAAAAAAGGAGAAAGGCAAAAAAAGAGAAGGCCCAAAAAAATGAGAGAAAAAGAGAGAAGGGACAATGCTACTATCCTTTTTCCACACTTGTGCTTCAAAGTAGCACCATGATCTACACGATAGAGAGTTTCTTATTTTGTCACTTTCATATACTAGTAGGAATTTTTCATTATAGAAATTGGCTTGTATATTCCAACAATGGGCTTCCTCAAATGCCCTAGGTCTTCATGAGCAAGCAACTTGGATGCACACCCACTTAGTTTCTTTTGTTGAGCTTTCATACATTTATAGCTCTAGTGCATCCGTTGCATGGCAATCCCTGCTCCTCGCACTGACATCAACTGATGGGCATCTCCATAGCCCGTTGATTAGCCGCGTCGATGTGAGACTTTCTTTTTTTTTGTCTTCTCCACACAACCTCCATCATCATATTCTATTCCACCCATAGTGCTATGTCCATGGCTCGCGCTCATGTATTGCATGAAAGTTGAAAAAGTTTGAGAATACTAAAGTATGAAACAATTGCTTGGCTTCTCATCGGGGTTGTGCATGATGAGAGCATTTTGTGTGACGAAAATGAAGCATGGCCAAACTATATGATTTTGTAGGGATGAGCTTTATTTGGCTATGTTATTTTGAGAAGACATAATTGCTTAGTTAGTATGCTTAAGTATTATTATTATTATGTCAATATTAAACTTTTGTCTTGAATCTTTCGGATCTGAACATTCATGCCACAATAAAGAAAATTACATTGAAAATTATGTTAGGTAGCATTCCACATCAAAATTCTGTTTTTATCATTTACCTACTAGAGGACGAGCAGGAATTAAGCTTAGATGCTTGATACGTCTCCAACGTATCTATAATTTTTGAATGTTCCATGCTATTATATTATCTGTTTTGGATGTTTAATGGGCTTTAATATACTCTTTTATATTATTTTTGGGACTAACCTATTAACCGAAGGCCCAGTGCAAATTGTTGTATTTTTGCCTATTTCAGTGTTTTGCAGAAAAGGAATATCAAACGGAATCCAAACGGAACGAAACCTTCGCGAGGATCTTTCTTGGAACAAACACAATCCAGGAGACTTGGAGTGGAAGTCAAAGACGCAACAAGGCGGCCACGAGGTAGGAGGGCGCCCCCAGGGGGTAGGCGCGCCCCCACCCTCGTGGGCCCCTCGTAGCTCCACCGACCTACTTCTTTCGCCTATATATACTCTTATACCCTGAAAACATCCAGGAGAGCCATAAAACCACTTTTCCACCGCTGCAACCTTCTGTACCCGTGAGATCCCATCTTGGGGCCTTTTCCAGCGATCTACCGGAGGGGGATTCGATCACGGAGGGCTTCTACATCAACACCATAGCCTCTCCGATGATGTGTGAGTAGTTTACCACAGACCTTCGGGTCCATAGTTATTATCTATATGGCTTGTTCTCTCTCTTTGGTTCTCAATACAAAGTTCTCCTCGATGTTCTTGGAGATCTATTCGATGTAATACTTTTTGTGGTGTGTTTGCTGAGATATGATGAATTGTGGGTTTATGATCAAGATTATCTATGAACAATGTTTGATTCTTCTCTGAATTCTTATATGCATGATTTGTTATCTTTGCAAGTCTCTTCGAATTATCGGTTTAGTTTGGCCTACTTTGATCTTTCTTGCAATGGGAGAAGTGCTTAGCTTTGGGTTCAATCTTGCGGTGTCCTTTCCCAGTGACAGTAGGGGCAGCAAGGCACGTATTGTATTATTGCCAACGAGGATAAAAGGATGGGGTTTATATCATATTGCTTGAGTTTATCCCTCTACATCATGTCATCTTCCCTAATGCGTTACTATGTTCTTATGAACTTAATACTCTAGATGCATGCTGGATAGCGGTCGATGTGTGGAGTAATAGTAGTAGATGCAGAATTGTTTCGGTCTACTTGACACGGTCGTGATGCCTATATTCATGATCATGCCTAGATATTCTCATAACTATGCACTTTTCTATCAATTGCTCGGCAGTAATTTGTTCACCCACCGTAATATATGCTATCATGAGAGAAGCCACTAGTGAAACCTATGGCCCCCGGGTCTATTTTACATCATATAAGTCTCTGATCTACAATTCTAGTTTACTATTTATTTTATTTTGCAATCTTTACTTTCCAATCTATACAACAAAAATACCAAAAATATTTATCTTACTACCTTTATCAGATCTCACTTTTGCGAGTGGCCGTGAAGGGATTAACAACCCCTTTATCGCGTTGGTTGCAAGGTTCTTGATTGTTTTTGCAGGTACTAGGCGACTTGCGTGTAATCTCCTACTGGATTGATACATTGGTTCTCAAAAACTGAGAGAAATACTTACGCTACTTTGCTGCATCACCCTTTCCTCTTAAAGGGAAAACCAACGCATGGTCAAGAGGTAGCAAGAGGGATTTCTGGCACCGTTGCCGGGGAGATCTACGCTCAAGTCAAGACATACCAAGTACCCATCACAAACTCTTATCCCTCGCATTACATTATTTGCCATTTGCCTCTCATTTTCCTCTCCCTCACTTCACCCTTGCCATTTTATTGCCCTTTTTCGTTCGTCTCTTTTCGCTTGCTTCCTGTGTGTCCGTGTGTTAGAGCGTATGTTTTGCCGTCATGGCCAGTCCTTCTATCATTGTTACTACTCCCGATAATGAAGTTCTTAATTTTAAACTAAGGGAGGGAGAAAGTCTAAAAGATGCTTGGTACAGAATTTGCAATGCTCAGAATAGATCCACTAGGAAGCAATCTACTTCTGTTCTTCTTTGCAATTTTTATGTAGGCATCACTCCTTGGAACAGATATATTCTTGATACCATTACCGGAGGGAATTTCTTGGATAGCCATACTTTTGATTCCTATAATGCTATGATAGATTTGTTTGGCCCACCACCTCTTTTGCTTAATGGAACTATATTAACTTTGGAACATGTGATGCAAAGACTTGAAATTATTGAAAATAAAGTTGCCACTATAGAGTTGATCGAGATTTTGGATAAAAAGATCCACAACCAAATTACCCAATATGGATCTAAGGTAGGAGTTACTCTGAAAAATCTTAGGGAAAAGGAACCCATGGTTAATGAGAAGATAAACCAAGATTCCACTAGAATTGATAAACTTGAAGATATTATTACCAATTTGGGATCCGCCTTTTCTTCTGTTAAAAATACTTCAAATCCTCCTCCTACCAAAGTTGCCAAGTTTATTTATGTTCCTAAAAATAAGGGTGAATCTTCTAGTAAAGAAAATGAAGACCTCAAATCAATAAGTGTTCACCCCAATTTTTTTGATATCATTAAGGAACCTTTGGCTACAAATGAATTTCTTGATTTCATGCCTAGGAGTTTTATCATTAATAAAACCAAAGAACATCCTAAGGGTCATATGTGTTCAATTGAAGAATTGCATACCGAAGATGACAATACCTAGATCTATTCTTGTTTTTATGCCTAGCTAGGGGCATTAAACGATAGCGCTTGTTGGGAGGCAACCCAATTTTATTTTTGTTCCTTCCTTTTTGTTCCTGTTTAGTAATAAAAAATTCATCTAGAATCTGTTTAGATGCGGTTTTATGTTTTAGTTAGTGTTTTTGCCAAGTAGAAACTTTGGGAAGACTTGGGTGAAGTCTTTGTGATCGTGCTGTAAAAAACAGAAACTTTAGCGCTCACGAGATTAGCTGCCATTTTTTACTGGAGAGCGATTTTAGGTTGATTATTTTTTCATATTATTAATAGATAAATTACTCACGTCCACCAATTTATTTCAGAATTTTTGGAGTTCCAGAAGTATACATTTGATACAGATTACTACAGACTGTTCTGTTTTTGACAGATTCTGTTTTTCGTGCGTTGTTTGCTTATTTTGATGAATCTATGGCTAGTATCGGGGGTATGAACCATAGAGAAGTTGGAATACAGTAGGTTTAACACCAATATAAATAAAGAATGAGTTCATTGCAGCACCTTAAAATGGTGATTTGTTTTCTTATACTAACGGAGCTCATGAGATTTTCTGTTTAAGTTTTGTGTTGTGAAGTTTTCAAGTTTTTGGGTAAAGATTTGATGGATTTCATAATAAAGAGTGGCAAGAGCCTAAGCTTGGGGATTACCAAGGTACCCCAAGGTAAAATTAAAGGAAAACCAAAAGCCTAAGATTGGGGATGCCCCGGAAGGCACCCCCTCTTTCGTCTTCGTCTATCGGTAACTTTACTTGAGGCTATATTTTTATTCACCACATGATATGTGTTTTTCTTGGAGCGTCTTGTATGATTTGAGTCTTTGCTTTTTAGTTTACCAGAATCATCCTTGCTGTACACACCTGTTGGGATAGACACACATGAATCGGAATTTATTAGAATACTCTACGTGCTTCACTTATATCTTTTGAGCTAGATAATTTTTGCTCTAGTGCTTCACTTATACCTTTTTAGAGCACGGTGGTGGTTTTATTTTATATAAATTATTGATCTCTCATGCTTCACTTATATTATTTTGAGAGTCCTTTAGAACAGCATGGTAATTTGCTTTGGCTATAAAATTAGTCCTAATATGATGGGCATCCAAGATGGGTATAATAAAAACTTTCATATAAAGTGCATTGAATACTATGAGAAGTTTGATACTTGATAATTGTTTTGAGATATGAAGATGGTAATATTAGAGTCGTGCTAGTTGAGTAATTTTGAATTTGAGAAATACTTGTGTTGGAGTTTGCAAGTCCCGTAGCATGCACGTATGGTAACCGTTGTGTAACAAATTTGAAGCATGGGGTGTTTCTTTGATTATCCTCCATATGAGTGGCGGTCGAGGACGAGCGATGGTCTTTTCCTACCAATCTATCCCCCAAGGAGCATGCGCGTAGTTCTTGGTTTTGATGACTTGTAGATTTTTTCAATAAGTATGTGAGTTATTTATGACTAATGTTGGGTCCATGGATTATACGCACTCTCACCCTTCCATCATTGCTAGCCTCTTCGGTACCGTGCATTGCCTTTCTCACCTCGAGAGTTGGTGCAAACTTCGCTGGTGCATCCAAACCCCATGATATGATACGCTCTATCACACATAAACCTCCTTATATCTTCCTCAAAACAGCCACCATACCTACCTATTATGGCATTTCCATAGCCATTCCGAGATATATCGCCATGCAACTTTCCACCATTCCTTTTATTATGACACGCTTCATCATTGTCATATTGCCTTGCATGACCATGTAGTTGACATCGTATTTGTGGCAAGGCCATCATGCATAATTTTTCATACATGTCACTCTTGATTCATTGCCCATCCCGGCACACCGCCGGAGGCACTCATATAGTCATATTGTTCTAGTATCGAGTTGTAATCCTCGAGTTGTAAATAAATAGAAGTGTGATGATCATAATTATTAGAGCATTGTCCCGTGTGAGGAAAAAAAAGAGAAAGGACAAAAAAAAGAAGAGAAAGGCCAAATAAAAAAAGGAGAAAGGCCAAAAAATGAGAGAAAAAGAGAGAAGGGACAGTGCTACTATCCTTTTTCCACACTTGTGCTTCAAAGTAGCACCATGATCTTCATGATAGAGAGTTTCTTATTTTGTCACTTTCATATACTAGTAGGAATTTTTCATTATAGAACTTGGCTTGTATATTCCAACAATGGGCTTCCTCAAATGACCTAGGTCTTCGTGAGCAAGCAAATTGGATGCACACCCACTTAGTTTCTTTTGTTGAGCTTTCATACATTTATAGCTCTAGTGCATCCGTTGGATGGCAATCCCTACTCCTCGCATTGACATCAATTGATGGGCATCTCCATAGCCCGTTGATTAGCCGCGTCGATGTGAGACTTTTTTTTGTCTTCTCCACACAACCTCCATCATCATATTCTATTCCACCCATAGTGCTATGTCCATGGCTCGCGCTCATGTATTGCACGAAAGTTGAAAAAGTTTGAGAATACTAAAGTATGAAACAATTGCTTGGCTTATCATCGGGGTTGTGCATGATAAGAGCATTTTGTGTGACGAAAATGAAGCATGGCCAAACTATATGATTTTGTAGGGATGAGCTTTCTTTGGCTATGTTATTTTGAGAAGACATAATTGCTTAGTTAGTATGCTTGAAGTATTATTATTTTTATGTCAATATTAAACTTTTGTCTTGAATCTTTCGGATCTGAACATTCATGCCACAATAAAGAAAATTGCATTGAAAATTATGTTAGGTAGCATTCCACATCAAAAATTCTGTTTTTATCATTTACCTACTCGAGGACGAGCAGGAATTAAGCTTGGGGATGCTTGATACGTCTCCAACGTATCTATAATTTTTGAATGTTCCATGCTATTATATTATCTGTTTTGGATGTTTAATGGGCTTTAATATACTCTTTTACTAACCTATTAACCAAAGGCCTAGTGCAAATTGCTGTTTTTTTTTCCTATTTCAGTGTTTCGCAGAAAGGAAACGGAATTCAAACGGAACGAAACCTTCGCGAGGATCTTTCTTGGAACAAACGCAATCCAGGAGACTTGGAGTGGAAGTCAGAGATGCAACGAGGCGGCCACGAGGCTGGAGGGCGCGCCCCCACCCTCGTAGGCCCCTCGTAGCTCCACCGACCTACTTCTTTCGCCTATGTATACTCTTATACTCTAAAAACATCCAGGAGAGCCACAGAACCACTTTTCCACCACCGCAACCTTCTGTACCCGTGAGATCCCATCTTGGGGCCTTTTTCAGTGATTTGCCGGAGGGGGACTCGATCATGGAGGGCTTCTACATCAACACCAAAGCCTCTCCGATGATGTGTGAGTAGTTTACCACAGACCTTCGGGTCCATAGTTATTAGCTAGATGGCTTCTTCCCTCTCTTTGGTTCTCAATACAAAGTTCTCCTCGATGTTCTTGGAGATCTATTCGATGTAATACTTTTTGTGGTGTGTTTGCCGAGATCCGATGAATTGTGGGTTTATGATCAAGATTATCTATGAACAATATTTGATTCTTCTCTGAATTCTTAAATGCATGATTTGTTATCTTTGCAAGTCTCTTCGAATTATCGGTTTAGTTTGGCCTACTAGATTGATCTTTCTTGCAATGGGAGAAGTGCTTAGCTTTGGGTTCAATCTTGCAGTGTTCTTTCCCAGTGACAGTAGGGGAAGCAAGGCACGTATTGTGTTGTTGCCATCGAGGATAAAAAAGATGGGGTTTATATCATATTGCTTGAGTTTATCCCTCTACATCATGTCATCTTGCCTAATGCGTTACTCTGTTCTTATGAACTTAATACTCTAGATGCATGCTGGATAGCGATCGATGTGTGGAGTAATAGTAGTAGATGCATAATCGTTTCGGTCTACTTGACACGGACGTGATACCTATATTCATGATCATGCCTAGATATTCTCATAACTATGCGCTTTTCTATCAATTGCTCGGCAGTAATTTGTTCACCCACCGTAATATATGTTATCATGAGAGAAGCCACTAGTGAAACCTGAAGGAAATATGCCCTAGAGGCAATAATAAAGTTATTATTTATTTCCTTATATCATGATAAATGTTTATTATTCATGCTAGAATTGTATTAACCGGAAACATAATACATGTGTGAATACATAGACAAACAGATAGTCACTAGTATGCCTCTCTTGGACTAGCTCATTAATCAAGATGGTTATGTTTCCTAACCATAGACATGTGTTGTCATTTGATTAATGGGATCACATCATTAGGAGAATGATGTGATTGACATGACCCATTTCATTAGCTTAGCACTTGATCGCTTAGTATGTTGCTTATGCTATCTTCATGACTTATACAAAGTTCTGCAACTATGAGATTATGCAACTCCGCTTACTGGAGGAACACTTTGTGTGCTACCAAACGTCACAACGAATCGGGTGATTATAAAGGTACTCTACAAGTGTTTCCGAAAGTATATGTTGAGTTGGCATGAATCAAGATTAGGATTTGTCACTCCGATTGTCGGAGAGGTATCTCTAGGCCTTCTCGGTAATACACATCACTTAAGCCTTGCAAGCATTGCAACTAATGAGTTAGTTGTGAGATGATGTATTACGGAACGAGTAAAGAGACTTTCCGGTAACGAGATTAAACTAGGTATTGGATACCGACGATCGAATCTCGGGTAAGTAACATACCGATGACAAAGGGAACAACGTATGTTGTTATGCGGTTTGACCGATAAAGATCTTCAGAGAATATGTAGGAACCAATATGGGCATCCAGGTTCCGCTATTGGTTATTGACCGAGAATGGTTCTAGGTCATGTCTACATAGTTCTCGAACCGTAGGGTCCGCACGCTTAAGGTTTCAATGACGGTTATATTATGAGTTTATGTATTTTGATGTACCGAAGGAGTTCGGAGTCCCGGATGTGATCACGGACATGACGAGGAGTCTCGAAATGGTCGAGACATAAAGATTGATATATTGGATGGTTATATTCGAACACCGGAAAGGTTCCGGAAGTTTCCGGAGAAAACCGGAGTGCCGGAGGGGTTACCGGAACCCCCCGGGGAAGTTATGGGCCTTATTGGGCCAAGAGGGGAGAGAGAGGGCTGCACCAGGAGGTGGCGCCCCTCCATGGGGAGTCCGACTGACTAGGAGGGGGCGCAGCCCCTTTCCCTCTCCGCCTCCTCTCTTTCCTTCCCCTTCCTCTTCCTAGTAGGACTAGGAAAGGGAGTCCTACTCTACTAGGAGGAGGACTCCCTCCCTTGGTGCGCCCCAAGGGCTGGCCGCCCTCCCCTTGCTCCTTTATATACGGGGCAGGGGGCACCCTAGAACACACAAGTTGATCTTCATGATCGTTCCTTAGCTGTGTCGGTGCCCCCTCCACCATATTCCACCTCGGTCATATTGTAGCGGTGCTTAGGCGAAGCCTGCGACGGTAGAACATCAAGATCGCCACCACGCCGTCGTCGTCGACGGAACTCCTCCCCGACGCTTTGCTGGATCGGAGCCCGGGGATCGTCATCGAGCTGAACGTGTGCTAAGAACTCGGAGGTGCCGGAGTAACGGTGCTTGGATCGGTCGGATCGTGAAGACGTACGACTACATCAACCGCGTTGATATAACGCTTCCGCTTTCGGTCTACGAGGGTACGTGGACGGATACTCTCCCCTCTCGTTGCTATGCCATCACCATGGTCTTGCGTGTTCGTAGGAAAATTTTTGAAATTACTACGTTACCCAACAAAACCTATGGCCCCCGGGTCTATTTTACATCATATAAGTTTCCGACCTATAATTCTAGTTTACTATTTATGTTATTTTTCAATCTTTACTTTCCAATCTATACAACAAAAATACCAAAAATATTTATCTTACTATCTTTATCAGATATCACTTTTGCAAGTGGCCGTGAAGGGATTGACAACCCCTTTATCGTGTTGGTTGCAAGGTTCTTGATTGTTTGTGCATGTACTAGGCGACTAGTGTGTAATCTCCTACTGGATTGATACATTGGTTCTAAAAAACTGAGGGAAATACTTACGCTACTTTGCTGCATCACCCTTTCCTCTTCAAGGGAAAGCCAACACATGCTCAAGAGGTAGCAAACATCTCATATGCTCCGTGACATTTCAAAAAAAAATTGAAGTCCCGGTTCTAAGCCGTAAAGCATGGTACACTAAACTATCAAGTAGTCATCATATCGAGCTTGTCAAACGTTCATAACGTCTGCATCTGCTCCTGCAATAGTTCTGTCACCTAGCGGTGCATCAAGGACATAATTCTTCTGTGCAGCAATGAGGATAATCATTAGATCACGGACCAAGTCCGCATCATTGCTACTATCATCTTTCAACTTATTTTTCTCTAGGAACATATCAAAAATAAATGGGGAGCTACATCGCGAGCTATTGATCTACAACATAGTTATGCAAATACTATCAGGACTAAGTACATGATAAATTATAGTTCAATTAATCATATTACTTAAGAACTCCCACTTAGATAGACATCACTCTAGTCATCTGAATGATCACGTGATCCATATCAACTAAACCATGTCCGATCATCACGTGAGATGGAGTAGTTTTCAATGGTGAACATCACTATGTTGATCATATCTACTATATGATTCACGTTCGATCTTTCGATCTCAGTGTTCTGAGGCCATATCTGCATATGCTAGGCTCTTCAAGTTTAACCCGAGTATTCTGCGTGTGCAAAACTGGCTTGCACCAGTTGTATGTGAACGTAGAGCTTATCACACCCGATCATCACGTGGTGTCGCAGCACAAAGAACGGTCGCAACTGTGCATACTCAAGGAGAACACTTATACCTTGAAATTTTAGTAAGGGATCATCTTATAAAGCTACCATTGTACTGACCAAAATAAGATGGATAAAAGATAAACATCTCATGCAATCAAAATATGTGACATGATATGGCCATCGTGCCTTTGATCTCCATCTCCAAAGTACCGTCATGATCTCCATCGTCATCGGCATGCACCATGATCTCCATCATCTTGATCTCTATCAATGTGTCATCACATGGTCGTCGCGCCAACTATTGCTTTTTGCAACTATTGCTATCGCATAGCGATAAAGTAAAGCAATTACATGGCTCCTGCATCTTATGCAATAAAGAGACAACCATAAGGCTCCTGCCAGTTGCCGATAACTTTACAAAATATGATCATCTCATATAAAAATTTATATCTCATCACATCTTCATCATATCACATCACAACATGCCCTGCAAAAACAAGTTAGATGCCTCTACTTTGTTGTTGCAAGTTTTACGTGGCTGCTATGGGCTTTAGCAAGAACCGTTCTTACCTACGCATCAAAACCACAACGATTTTTCGTCAAGTGTGTTTTTAAACCTTCAACAAGGACCGAGTGTAGTCAAACTCGATTCAACTAAAGCTGGAGAAACAGACACCCACTAGCCACCTGTGTGCGAAGAACGGCGGTAGAACCAGTCTCATGAACGCGGTCATGTAATGTCGGTCTGGGTCGCTTCATCAAACAATACCGCCGAATCAAAGTATGACATGCTGGTAAGCAGTATGACTATTATCGCCCACAACTCTTTGTGTTCTACTTGTGCATATAACATCTACGCATAGACCTGGCTCGCATGCCACTGTTGGGGAACGCAATATTTCAAAAAATTTACCTACGATCACGCAAGATCTATCTAGGAGATGCGTAGCAACGAGCGGGGAGAGTGTGTCCATGTACCCTTGTAGACCAAAAGCGGAAGCATTTAGTAACGCGGTTGATGTAGTCGAACGTCTTCACGATCCAGCCGATCCAAGTACCGAACGCACGGCACCTCCGCGATCTGCACACTTCAGCTCGGTGACGTCCCTTGAACTCTTGATCCAGTTGAGGCCGAGGGAGAGTTTCATCAGCACGACGGCGTGGTGACGGTGATGATGAAGTTACCTGCGCAGGGCTTTGCCTAAGCACTGAAGGAAATATGCCCTAGAGGCAATAATAAAGCTATTATTTATTTCCTTATTTCATGATAAATGTTTATTATTCATGCTAGAATTGTATTAACCGGAAACTTAGTACATGTGTGAATACATAGACAAAACAAAGTGTCCCTAGTATGCCTCTACTTGACTAGCTCGTTTATCAAAGGTGGTTATGTTTCCTAACCATAGACATGTGTTGTCATTTGATGAACGGGATCACATCATTAGGAGAATGATGTGATGGACAAAGACCCATTCGTTAGCTTAGCATTATGATTGTTACAGTTTCATTGCTACTGCTTTCTTCATGACTTATACATGTTCCTTAGACTATGAGATTATGCAACTCCCAAATACCGGAGGAACATCTTGTGTGCTATCAAACGTCACAACGTAACTGGGTGATTATAAAGATGCTCTACAGGTGTCTCCGATGGTGTTTGTTTGAGTTGGCATAGATCGAGATTAGGATATGTCACTCCGTGTGTCGGAGAGGTATCTCTGGGCCCTCTCGGTAATGCACATCACTATAAGCCTTGCAAGCATTGCGACTAATGAGTCAGTTGTAGGATGATGCATTACGGAACAAGTAGAGACTTGCCGGTAACGAGATTGAACTAGGTATTGAGATACCGACGATCGCATCTCGGGCAAGTAACATACCGATGACAAAGGGAACAACGTATGTTGTTATGCGTTTTGACCAATAAAGATCTCCGTAGAGTATGTAGGAACCAATATGAGCATCTAGGTTCCGCTATTGTTTATTGACGGGAGATGAGTCTCGATCATGTCTACATAGTTCTCGAACCCGTAGGGTCCACACGCTTAACGTTCTGTGACGATTTGTATTATGAGTTATGTGATTTGATGACCGAAGTTTGTTCGGAGTCTCGGATGAGATTGGGGACATGACGAGGAGTCTCGAAATGGTCGAGACATAAAGATTGATATATTGGAAGACTATATTCGGACATCAGAAAGGTTCCGAGTGGTTCGGGTATTTTTCGGAGTTCCAAAAAGTTATGGGAATTCGTATTGGGCCTTAATGGGCCATACGGGAAAGGAGAGAAAGGCCTCAAGGGTGGCCGTGCCCCTTCCCCATGGACTGGTCCGAATTGGACTAGGCAAAGGGGGCGCCCCCGTCTTTCCTTCTCCTTCTCCCTTCCCTTTTTCCTATTCCATGTGGGAGGTGGAATACTACTAGGACTAGGGAGTCCTAGTAGGACTCCACACTTTGGGCACGCCCTATGAGGGCTGGCCTCCTCCTCCCTCCATCCTTTATATACGTGGCCAGGGGGCACCCCATAGACACACAAGTTGATCATTGATGTCTTAGCCGTGTGCGGTGCCCCCCTCCACTATAATCCACCTCGTTCATATCGTTGTAGTGCTTAGGCGAAGCCCTGCACTGGTAGCTTCATCATCACGTCGTCGTGTTGACGAAGATCTCCCTCGACATTCTGCTAGATCGTGAGTTCGTGGGACGTCACCGAGCCGAACGTGTGCAGATCGCGGAGGTGCCATACTTTCGGTGCTAGGATCGGTCGATCGTGAAGACATACGACTACATCAACCGCGTTGTCATAACGCTTCCAGTTACGGTCTACGAGGGTACGTGGACTACACTCTTCCCTCTCGTTGCTATGCATCACCATGATCTTGCGTGTGCGTAGGATTATTTTTTGAAATTACTATGTTCCCCAACAGTGGCATCCGAGCCAGGTTTATGCGTAGATGTTATATGCACGAGTAGAACACAAGTGAGTTGTGGGCGATAATAGTCATACTGCTTACCAGCATGTCATACTTTGATTCGGCGGTATTGTTGGATGAAGCAGCCCGGACCGACATTACGCGTACGCTTACGCGAGAATGGTTCTACCGACGTGCTTCACACACAGGTGGCTGGCGGGTGTCAGTTTCTCCAACTTTAGTTGAATCGAGTGTGGCTACGCCCGGTCCTTGTTGAAGGTTAAAACAGCACATACTTGACGAAAAATCGTTGTGGTTTTGATGCGTAGGTAAGAACGGTTCTTGCTCAGCCCGTAGCAGCCACGTAAAACTTGCAACAACAAAGTAGAGGACATCTAACTTGTTTTTGCAGGGAATGTTGTGATGTGATATGGTCAAGACATGATGCTAATTTTATTGTATGAGATGATCATGTTTTGTAACAGAGTTATCGGCAAATGGCAGGAGCCATATGGTTGTCGCTTTATTGTATGAAATGCAATCGCCATGTAGTTGCTTTACTTTATCACTAAGCGGTAGCGATAGTCGTAGAAGCAATAGTTGGCGAGACGACAATGATGCTTCGATGGAGATCAAGGTGTCAAGCCGGTGACGATGGTGATCATGACGGTGCTTTGGAGATGGAGATCAAAGGCAGAAGATGAGATGGCCATATCATATCACTTATATTGATTGCATGTGATGTTTATCCTTTATGCATCTTATTTTTCTTAGTATGACGGTAGCATTATAAGATGACCCCTCACTAAATTTCAAGGTATAAGTGTTCTCCCTGAGTATGCACCATTGCGACAGTTCTTCGTGCTGAGACACCACGTGATGATCGGGTGTGATAAGCTCTACGTTCACATACAACGGGTGCAGGCCAGTTTTGCACACGCAGAATACTCGGGTTAAACTTGATGAGCCTAGCATATGCAGATATGGCCTGGGAACACTGGAGACCAAAAGGTCGAGCGTGAATCATATAGTAGATATGATCAACATAGTGATGTTCACCATTGAAAACTACTCCATCTCACGTGCTGATCCGACATGGTTTAGTTGATTTGGATCACGTGATCATTTAGATGACTAGAGGGATGTCTATCTAAGTGGGAGTTCTTAAGTAATATGATTAGTTGAACTTTAATTTATCATGAACTTAGTCCTGATAGTTTTTGCATATCGATGTTGTAGATCAATAGCTCACGTTTAGCTCCCCTGTTTTATTTTTGATATGTTACTAGAGAAAACTAAGTTGAAAGATGTTAGTAGCAATGATGCGGATTGGATCCGTGATCGAGGATTATCCTCATTGCTGCACGTAAGAATTATGTCCTTGATGCACCGCTAGGTGATGTAATCGATTGCAGGAGCGGATGCGACGTTATGAATGTTTGGCAAGCTCGATATGATGTCTACTTGATAGTTTAGTGCACCATGCTTTACGGCTTAGAATCGGGGATTCAAAGATGTTTGAACGCCACGGAGCATATGAGATGTTCCAAGAGTTGAAATTAGTATTTCAGACTCATGCCCATGTCGAAAGGTATGAGACCTTTGACAAGTACTTTGCCTACAAGATGGAGGAGAATAGCTCAGCTAGTGAGCATGTGCTCGGAATGTCTGAGTACTACAATCACTTGAATCAAGTGGGAGTTAATCTTCCCGATAAGATAGTGATTGACAGAGTTCTCTAGTCACTATCACCAAGTTACTAGAACTTCATGATGAACTATAATATGCAAGGATAACAGAAACGATTCCCAAGCTCTTTGTGATGCTGAAATCGACAGAGGTAGAAATCAAGAAAAGCATCAAGCGTTGATGGTTGATAAGACCACTAGTTTCAAGAAAAGGGCAAAGGGAAGAAGGGGAACTTCAAGAAGAACGGCAAGCAAGTTGCTTCCCAAGTGAAGAAGCCCAAGTCTAGACCTAAGCCTGAGACTAAGTGCTTATACTGCAAAGGGACTGGTCTCTGGAAGCAGAACTGCCCCAAGTATTTGGCGGATAAGAAGGATGGCAAAGTGAACAAAGGTATATTTGATATACATGATATTGATGTGTACTTTACTAGTGTTTATAGCAACCCCTCAGTATTTGATACTAGTTCAGTTGCTAAGATTAGTAACTCGAAACGGGAATTGCAGAATGAACAGAGACTAGTTAAGGGTGAAGTGACAATGTGTGTTGGAAGTGGTTCCAAGATTGATGTGATCATCATCGCACACTCCCTATACTTTCGGGATTAGTGTTGAAACTAAATAAATGTTATTTGGTGTTTGTGTTGAGCATAAATATGATTTGATCATGTTTATTGCAATATGGTTTTTCATTTAAAATCAAAGAATAATTGTTCTTCTGTTTACATGAATAAAACCTTCGATGGTCATACACCCAATGAAAATAGTTTGTTGGATCTCGATCATAGTGATACACATATTGATAGTATTGAAGCCAAAGATGAAAAGTTAATAATGATAGTGCAACTTATTTGTGGCACTGCCGTTTGGGTCATATTGGTGTAAAGCGCATGATGAAACTCCATACTAATGGGCTTTTGGAATCACTTGATTATCAACCACTTGATGCTTGCGAACCATGCCTCATGGGCAAGATGACTAAGACTCCGTTCTCCGGAACAATGGAGCGAACAACTGACTTATTAGAAATAATACATACTGATGTATGCGATCCGATGAGTGTTGAGGCTCACGACGGGTATTGTTATTTTCTAACCTTCACAGATGATTTGAGCAGATATGGGTATATCTACTCAATGAAACATAAGTCTGAAATATTTGAAAAGTTCAAAGAATTTCAGAGTGAAGTGGAAAATCATTGTAACAAGAAAATAAAGCTTCTACGATCTGACCGTGGAGGAGAATATTTGAGTTACGAGTTTGGTCTTCATTTGAAACAATGCGGAATAGTTTCGCAACTCATGCCACCCGGAACACCACAGCGTAATGGTGTGTCCGAACGTCGTAATCGTACTTTACTAGATATGGTGCGATTTATGATGTCTCTTACCGATTTACTGCTATCGTTTTGGGTTATGCATTAGAGACAGCTGCATTCACATTAAATAAGGGCACCATCTAAATCCGTTGAGACGACATCGTATGAACTATGGTTTAGCAAGAAACCTAAGCTGTCATTTCTTAAAGTTTGGAGTTGCGATGCTTATGTGAAAAAGTTTCAACCTGATAAGCTCGAACCCAAATCGGAGAAATGCGCCTTCATAGGATACCCAAAAGAAACTGTTGGGTACACCTTCTATCACAAATCCGAAGGCAAGATCTTTGTTGCTAAGACTGGATCCTTTCTAGAGAAGGGGTCTCTCTCGAAAGAAGTGAGTGGGAGGAAAGTAGAACTTGATGAGGTAATTGTACCTTCTCCCGAATTGGAAAGTAGTACATCACAAAAATCAGTTCCAGTGATTCCTACACCAATTAGTGAGGAAGTTAATGATGATGATCATGAAACTTCAGATCAAGTAACTACCAAACCTCGTAGGTCAAACAGAATATGTTCCGCACCAGAGTGGTATGGTAATCCTATTCTGGGAGTCATGTTACTAGACCTTGACAAACCTACGAACTATGAGGAAGTGATGATGAGCCCAGATTCCGTGAAATGGTTTGAGACCATAAAATCTGAGATGGGATCCATGTATGAGAACAAAGTGTGGACTTTGATTGACTTGACCGATAATCGGCGAGCCATTGAGATTAAATGGATCTTCAAGAGGAAGACGGACGCTAATAGTAGTGTTACTATCTACAAAACTAGAATTGTCGCAAAAGGTTTTCGACAAGTTCAAGTTGTTGACTACGATGAGAGTTTCTCACTCGTATCTATGCTTAAAGTTTGTCTGAATCATGTTAGCAATTGCCGCATTTTATGAAATTTGGCAAATGGATGTCAAAACTGCATTCCTTAATGGATTTCTTAAAAGAAGAGTTATATGATGCAACCAGATGGTTTTGCCAATCCGAAAGATGCTAACAAAGTGTGTAAGCACCAGTGATCCACTTATGGGCTGGTGCAAGCATCTCGGAGTTGGAATCTACGCCTTGATAGTGTGATCAAAGCATATAGTTTTATACAGACTTGCGATGAAGCCTGTATTTACAAGAAAGTGAGTGGGAGCACTACAGCCTTTCTGATAAGTATATGTGAATGACATATTGTTGATCGGAAATGATGTAGAATTTTCTGGAAAGCATAAAGGAGTGTTTGAAAGGAGTTTTTCAAAGAAATACCTCGGTGAAGCTTCTTACATATTGAGCATCAAAGATCTATAGAGATAGATCAAGATGCTTGATAAGTTTTTTCAATGAGTACATACCTTGACAAGATTTTGAAGTAGTTCAAAATGGAACAGTCAAAGGAGTTATTGCATGTGTTGCAAGGTGTGAAGTTGAGTAGAGACTCAAAAACCCGACCACTGCAGAAAATAGAAAGAGAATGAAAAATCATTCCCTATGCCCCAGTCATAGGTTCTATAAAGTATGCCATGCTGTGTATACCCTACCCTGAGTTTGGCAAGGCAGTACAATAGTGATCTAGAAGTAGATCACTGGACAGCGATCAAAATTATCCTTAGAGAACTAAGGAAATATTTCTCGGTTATGGAAGTGACAAAGAGTTCGTCATAAAGAGTTACGTCGATGCAAGCTTTGACACCGATCTGGATGACTCTAAGTCTTGATCTAGATACATATTGAAAGTGGGAGCAATTAGCTAGAGTAGCTCCGAGCAGAGCATTGTAGACATAGAAATTTGCAAAATACATACGGCTCTGAATGTGGCAGACCCGTTGATTAAACTTCTCTCACAAGCAAAACATGATCACACCTTTAGTACTCTTTGGGTGTTAATCACATAACGATGTGAACTGGATTATTGACTCTAGTAAAACCTTTGGGTGTTGGTCATATGATGATGTGAACTATGGGTGTTAATCACATGGTGATGTGAACTATTGCTGTTAAATCACATGGCGATGTGAACTAGATTATTGACTCTAGTGCAAGTGGGAGACTAAAGGAAATATGCCCTAGAGGCAATAATAAAGTTATTATTTATATCCTTATTTCATGATAAATGTTTATTATTCATGCTAGAATTGTATAAACCGGAAACTTAGTACATGTGTGAATACATAGACAAAACAAAGTGTCCCTAGTATGCCTCTACTTGACTAGCTCGTTTATCAAAGATGGTTATGTTTCCTAACCATAGACATGTGTTGTCATTCGATGAACGAGATCACATCATTAAGAGAATGATGTGATGGACAAAGACCCATTCATTAGCTTAGCATTATGATTGTTTATATTTCATTGCTACTGCTTTATTCATGACTTATACATGTTCCTCAGACTATGAGATTATGCAACTCCCGGATACCGGAGGAACACCTTGTGTGCTATCAAACGTCACAACGTAACTGAGTGACTATAAAGATGCTCTACAGGTGTCTCCGATGGTGTTTGTTGAGTTGGCATAGATCGAGATTAGGATTTGTCACTCCATGTGTCGGAGAGGTATCTCTAGGCCCTCTCGGTAATGCACATCACTATAAGCTTTGCAAGCATTGTGACTAATGAGTTAGTTGCGGGATGATGCATTATGGAACGAGTAAAGAGACTTGCCGGTAACGAGATTGAACTAGGTATTGAGATACCGACGATTGAATCTCGGGCAAGTAACATACCGATGACAAAGGGAACAACGTATGTTGTTATGCGTTTTGACCGATAAAGATCTTCGTAGAATATGTAGGAACCAATATGAGAATCCAGGTTCCGCTATTGGTTATTGACCGGAGATGAGTCTCGGTCATGTCTACATATTTCTCGAACCCGTAGGGTCCGCACGCTTAACGTTCTGTGACGATTTGTATTATGAGTTATGTGATTTAATGACCGAAGTTTGTTCGGAGTCTCGGATGAGATCTGGGACATGACGAGGAGTCTTGAAATGGTCGAGACGTAAAGATCGATATATTAGAAGGCTATATTCAGACATCGGAAAGGTTCCGAGTGATTCGGGTATTTTTCGGAGTACCGGAGAGTTACGGGAATTCGTATTGGGCCGTAATGGGCCATACGGGAAAGGAGAGAAAGGCCTCAAGGGTTGCCACGCCCCTTCCCCATGGACTGGTCCAAATTGGACTAGGGAAAGGGGGCGCCCCCTTCCTTCCTTCTCCTTCTCCCTTCCCTTTTTCCTATTCCATGTGGGAGGTGGAATCCTACTAGGACTAGGGAGTCATAGTAGGACTCCACACTTTGGGAGCGCCCTATGAGGGCCGGCCTCCTCCTCCCTCCATCCTTTATATACGTGGCCAGGGGGCACCCCATAGACACACAAGTTGATCATTGATGTCTTAGCCGTGTGCGGTGCCCCCCTCCACCATAATCCACCTTGTTCATATCGTTGTAGTGCTTAGGCGAAGCCCTGCACCGGTAGCTTCATCATCACCGTCATCATGCCGTCGTGTTGACGAAGATCTCCCTCGAAACTCTGCTGGATCATGAGTTCGTGGGATGTCACCGAGCCGAACGTGTGCAGATCGCGGAGGTGTCGTACTTTCGGTGCTAGGATCGATCGATCGTGAAGACGTACGACTACATCAACCACGTTGTCATAACGCTTTCGCTTACGGCCTACGAGGGTACGTGGACTACACTCTTCCCTCTCGTTGCTATGCATCACCATGATCTTGCGTGTGCGTATGAATTTTTTTGAAATTACTACGTTCCCCAACAAGCACGACGACAATATGACCGAGGTGTGTAACTGTGGAGTGGGGCACCGCACACGGGTAAGAAAAATCTTGGAGTGCCTTTGGGGTGCACCCTGTCCACGTATATAAAGGAGGGAGGAGGAGGAGGCCGGCCTAGGAGGGGCGCGCCTATAGGGGGAGTCCAACTAGGATTCCCAATCCTAGTTGGAGTCTCCTTTCTTTTCCAAGAGGGGAGAGAGGGAAGGAGTAGGAGAGGGAGAAGGAAAGAGAGGGGGGCACCGCCCCCTCCCTAGTCCAATTCGGACTTGCCATTGAGGCCCTTCTCTCCTTTCCTGTATGGCCCATTAAGGCCCAGTACTTCCCCCGGCGAATTCCCGTAACTCTCCGGTACTCCGAAAAATACCCGAATCACTCGGAACCTTTTTGATGTCCAAATATAGCCTTCCAATATATCGATCTTTACCTCTCGACCATTTTGAGACTCCTCGTCATGTCCGTGATCTCATCTGGGACTCCGAACAACCTTCGGTCATCAAATCACATAAACTCGTAATGCAAATCGTCATCGAACGTTAGAGCACGTCTAGTAGAACCCTCAAACCCTCACTAGCGTTTTAAGGGTCCAAAAATGTTCTTTTTGTGCGCTTTTACGGGTTGAAAAACAGGGGCAAAGATTAGAACCCTCAAACCCAACCCTTATAACAGAATATTCCCCATGAGAGACGTTGTCGTTGCGGGCATACCGCCGAGCACCTCATGCACAACGGGCGGAGGGTGGAGGGCGGGCGGGCGCGGTGGAGGGCAAGGCCGGGGTGGGAGGCGGAGGCGGATGGCGCGGGGCGGGAGGCGGAGGGCGCGGAGCGCGCCGGCCGGCGGGGCAGTGGCGGCGGGTCGAGGCGGAGGCGCGGAGGCGGAGGGGCGCGGAGGAGGAGAGGTCGGGGCGGGAGGCGGAGCCGGCAGGTGGGAGCCGGAGGCGGCGGGCGGACACGGGAGTAGAAGCCGCGGGCGGCTGGCGGCGGAACGGATCGCGACAGCCGGGCGGTGGTGAGCGAGGTGCCGCCGGAGGAGGTGGAGGAGAGGCCGGGCGGCTGGGGCGGGCGGCGCGGGCGCGGGAGGTCGACGGGCGGGCGGCGGCGGTGGCGACTAGCAGCGGCGGAAGCGGGCGTGGGCGCGGGAGTTGGGAGGATTTTTCCCTCCCGCGCGAGGATAACCGCCAAATGAGGGTTGGGGTAGGTTTTGCTCCCCAACCCTTACTTTTCAGGGTTGGGAGAGGGTTTGAGGGTTGGACCCTTAAAAACATTTGAGGGTTTGAGGGTTAAGGGGTTCTATTATACGCGATTTTTTGCTCGCAAACTGTAAAGCAGTTATTTATAAGGGTTTGGGGGGTTTGAGGGCTCTGCTAGAGATGCTCTTAAGCGTGCGGACCCTACGGGTTCGAGAACTATGCAGACAAGACCGAGACACATCTCCGGTCAATAACCAATAGCGGAACCTGGATACTCATATTGGCTCCTACATATTCTATGAAGATCTTTATCGGTCAAACCGCATAACAACATACGTTGTTCCCTTTGTCATCGGTATGTTACTGCCCGAGATTCGATCGTCGGTATCACCATACCTAGTTCAATCTCGTTACCGGCAAGTCTCTTTACTTGTTCTGTAATGCATCATCCAGCAACTAACTCATTAGTCACATTGCTTGCAAGGCTTATAGTGATGAGCATTACCGAGAGGGCCCGGAGATACCTCTCCGATACACGGAGTGACAAATCCTAATCTCGATCTATGCCAACTCAACAAACACCATTGGAGACACCTGTATAGCATCTTTATAATCACCTAGTTACGTTGTGATATTTGATAGCACACTAAGTGTTCCTCCGGTATTCGGGAGTTACATAATCTCATAGTCATAGGAACATGTATAAGTCATGAAGAAAGCAATAGCAATAAAACTTAACGATCATTATGCTAAGCTAACAGATGGGTCTTGTCCATCACATCATTCTCTAATGATGTGATCCCGTTCATTAAATGACAACACATGTCTATGGCTAGGAAACTTAGCCATCTTTGATTAACGAGTTAGTCAAGTAGGGGCATACTAGGGATACTGTGTTTGTCTATGTATTCATACATGTACTAAGTTTCCGGATAATACAATTCCAGCATGAATAATAAACATTTACCATGATATAAGGAAATATAAATAACAACTTTATTATTGCCTCTAGGGAATATTTCCTTCAATCATAAGTGCATATAATCCAAGTAGAGAAAGTATGTTAGCTCATGCCTCTCCCTCATATAAAATTACGAGAATGATTATCGGTACTTGTTATCGATTGCCTAGGGACAAATAACTTTCTTGTTGGCACAAACCCTTTTACTAAACACCTAACTTTTATTATCTTGCAAGGTCCTTCTAGTTGTATTCTTGCAAAGTAGTTCTAGCATCACACCTACAAACTAGTTTCATACTTGTTTTCGGTAAAGCAAACGTCCGGTGTGTGTAGAGTTGTATCGGTGGTCAATAGAACTTGAGGGAATGTTTGTTCTGCCTTTAGCTCCTTGTTGGGTTCGACACTCTTATTTATCGAAGAAGGCTACAAATGATCCCCTATACTTGTGGGTTATCATCAGTGCATGCACGCACAAATACAAAAACTCCTTGTTCCCTAAGAGGTCTAGCGAGGTTGTCAATCTCACTAGCTACCCTAGTTACAAAATAAATTAAATGTAACAGTGGAAAGATTGGATTGAAATTAAAAGGAAATTAAATGCAAGGAATTAAAAGAACGTGAATTGATATTAAGAGCTTTATGGGTGAATATGGACCGGAATCCATAGGTTCCCTAGCGGTCTCTCTCAAAAGATAAGCAACGGTGTGGTGAACAAATTATAGTTGAGCAGCAATTAAATTACAATATTTATGAGTATAAATAACCATGGCATAATCAACATATGAGCATCACACATGTAAATCTATAGACTATTATCCAACTGCATCTATATCTAATCTCCATCCCAAGACCACTATCCAACGTGCATCTCAAAGTATTAAGCAAAACATAATATTGCATAAGAACGATGATATGAAGTAGATGATATATTATCTTCACCTTGCATTCAATGTACAATTACCCAACCATTTTTATCCCTAGCAGCAACAACACAATACAAGTATTTTCCACTTTCTATTGCAGTAGCTTAGTTGCAAGATTGAACCCAACTATCATACACAACTCCATTCGAAGATCAAACTTCAAACTTGGCCAGAGATAGAGAGAATAGATCGAAGATCATATATGAATGAGAACTATGCAGCAAAAAAACCAAATAGACCTCAAAATAATTCATGAACAAATTTGATTATAAAGTGACAATTCATCATATCATATCATAACAAACACACTGCAAGAATTACATCAGATGGATCAAGATCATGTAGGACAGCTCATGTGATCTTTGTATTGAGAAGCCAGAGAGAGCCATCTAGCTATTTTTACAGACCCATAGTCCAAAGAAAACTACTTACGGGCGCTCATGATGGCCTTCAAATTTGATGGAAATGGCCACCAAGATGATTTCCCCCTCCGGCAGAGTACTAATAAAGGCCTTTAGATTGGACCACGAAGAAATAGAGGTGTACAACAGCGGAAAAAATAGGGTGATAAATTCCTGAGGGTTTTCGGAAGTGTATGAAGGCCCGGAGACTGAGAGGCGGTAAATTGGAGCACCATGGGGCCACGTAGCACGGCCACACACTCCCCTGATGTGCGAGGGTGGCACGTGGGGCCCATAGACACACCCCTGGCTTAGGTCGATGACCCCCAGAAGCCTCTGGACTTGAAACTTTTGTTGATGTTTCTGAGCCAGATAAAATCAATTTTCATGAAAAGTCCAAAAAAACAACAAAAAACATCATCTGGCATTAGGCATTGGATTAATATTTTAGTCCAAAATAATAATAATAATGATTTAAATTGCTTCCAAAAGTATGCTAATTTAATATAAATATGGCATGGAACAATATAAAATTATAGAGACATTTGCGACGTATCAGCATCGCCAAGCTTAATCTGTACTCGTCCTCAAGTAGGTACATGACAAAATAAATATTTTGAGTGTGAATGCGCTTGCATAAAGTATAATCAATCTGATGTAATTAGGCATGATTTAAAGGATAGTGATGCAAATCAATAAAATATAGTTGATACAAATTAAGTAAGCAACATCAAAATATGAAAGAAAAACCATTCTCGTGTTTTATGGATCAAGGCTTTCACATCAATGCTCATCGAACACTATAAGGTTTAAAACGAGTGTCAAGTGTATCATGAGACTTTATGCACAAAGATAAATACAGTGGAGTAAATACAAAAGGCTAGATGGCTATATATAAACACTCTAACAAGGTGAACCAGGTTTCTAAGATGTGTAGGAAGTGCGCTTATTCCCTTTATCTTTAATTGTCACGGCATTTTCATGGTTTGATGCTTTACTGAAGGCTATATTCTCATATACTGCAACTAGAACAAAAAATCATGTTATTTTTTATAGCAGCGATAATGAGCTTAAATTATCACATCTTTCATCAGTTAAACAAATACATGACTAATCAGTCACCAATTACGTGAAAAGGTTTAAAGATATAAAACCACATTGTTATAGGTTAGTACTCCATCTGTTCCTAAATATAAGTCTTTTAAAACATTTCAAATGGACTACAGCATACAGATGTATGTAGACATACTTTAGAGTGTAGATTCACTCATTTTACTCCGTATGTAGTCACTTGTTGGAATCTCTAAAAAGATTTATATTCGAACGGAGGGAGTAATAACTAGGAGAGACTTCAGATCTTCTGCTTAATGGCATAAAACTCGCATTAAAGAAATGTTAGAAGGTTATGAGTTTTTAAGTATTAACCAAGTCTTCTAAAAGGTTTTGGATCTAAGTAGCTGAAGCAAATAACTTGAAGAAATTCATAGTCTAAACCTAATCATTGTAAAATGCATATGGTTGAATGTGATCATGATAGTTCATACAATGAGGTTGATGTCTATGCAGCTGAGTCTGCTTGGATCTCAAAGGCCAAACCACATACATGCAATGCCCTTAAGCCAATTCGCAGGAATCATGATGAAGTGAAATTCAGTTTTGGTATATATAAATGTGGCAAGATATTTGATGATTGCTGCAAGATAAATTTATTAGAGTATAGCATACCTTTTCATTGCTTGAAGAGCTAAAACGGCGAGTTTATTGCAAATATCATAATTCTTTTTTCTCATGTAATCAATGATTGCAATATTTTTCAACGACAAATACAATCAACTAGTATTAATTATGGATGTTTTAATTTCGCTTAAATGCAAGTGATAAGCATCCATTCCGAATGAACACTGTGAATTTGGAGGGGAAGAATGTTTTAATTTGACCCGGTGTAGCCGATTTCGCCAACAAAAATAATGTTATTGGTGAACCCAAAAAATCAAAGAGAGCACTAAGAGCATCTCCACTCACGCCCCCGACAACCCCCCAGGGCGAGTTTTTTTACGCTGGCACCAAAAAAAACCCAGTCGCCCCCAAGACGCCGAATTCCACCGGCTAGGCCCATTTTTTGGCCCGGTGATCCCAGGCCGAACCCAGCGCACTAGGGGTGCTTCGGGGCTTCGGGGAAGGAAAAACGGCACATGGGCCACCACTGTCAGGCGAAAAACGTTTTTTGCACGTCCAGCTTCGCCCCCCGCACGCACTACCCCTTCCGCTACCGTGTCGATCCCGGTGAAGCTTACCTGCCCACCGCCGCTAAGAAGGCCATTTTCCCGCCGGAAAAGAGAGGGTTCACCACCGCATCTCCATCCCGCTCCTGGGCGAGCTTTCCGGCGCTCCGGCCACGCAGGCGGGGATACCGGCGGCTTCGCGCCTACCACGCCCGCCAGGCGTTCAGCGGTTTGTCTGCTCGGCAATGGACTCAGACGACGAGGAGGTGTTCGCGGCGCTGCTGGAGGAGGAAGCCGAGGCCGACGTTCAGGACGAAGAGCACCTCATGGTCCTCGCCGCTCTAGCTGGTCTATTTGCGAGCAATGCAAAGCCATGGCGAGGTGGCTCGGCGCCGGGCCGCCAGAAGAGCAAGCAGCGACATCGTTTGGAGGGCTATTGCTTGCTCTACGCCAACTATAGCTACTTCACTAACGTTCCACTGCACGGCGAGAAAGTATTTCAGCGCCGTTGTCGGATGAGCCGAAAGCTCTTCCTCAGGATTGTGAATTCCATCCGGGAGTTCGACAGCTACTTCAATTGAAGAAGGATTGCACCGGCACACTTGGATTCACCTCACTCCAGAAGTGCACGACAACTATGAGGATGCTTGCATACAGAGCTCCCGGTGATATACTGGAAGACTATGGACGCATGGCCGAGTCCACCACCATTGAGTGTTTGGACAAGTTCTGCGGGGTAGTGGTGGCAGTGTTTGGACCACAATACTTGCGATCACCCAATGTCGAAGACACTGCTCGGATCCTAGCACAGAATGCAACAAGAGGATTTCCTGGGATGCTTGGAAGCATCGACTGCATGCACCGGGCATGGAAAAACTGTCCATTTGCTTGGCAGGGGATGTACAAAGGCGCCAAAGGAGTTTCCAGTGTGGTACTTGAGGTAGTGGCCACACAGGACCTCTGGATTTGGCACTCCTTTGGTATGCCAGGAACTCACAATGACATCAACGTACTGAAGTGCTCGAATGTCTTTGCAAAGCTTGTTGAAGGTCATACTCCTCCGGTGAACTTCGAGGTCAATGGGCATCACTACAACAAGGGATACTACCTAGCAGATGGCATCTATCCGAGATGGTCCACATTTGTGAAGACTATCTCAAACCCTGTGCCAGGAGGCAAGAACTCCTACTTTGCCAAGTGTTAGGAGGCTTGCAGGAAGGATGTCGAGCGGGCATTTGGTGTGCTCCAATATCAATTTGTTGTTGTCCGGTACCCCGCTCCGACCTGGTCGAAAGATCAAATGTGGGAAGTCATGATTTGTTGTGTCATCTTGCATGACATGATCATTGAGAGCGAGCAGGAAGAGACAGTGTTTGACACTAAACCATATTACAGGCAGGGTCCTCTTGCCCAAGTTGATCACCAGCTACCGGCAACCTGGGCTGGCTTCCTCAGTATGTGTCAGGAGATCTAAGACCCACATGTGCATCAAGAACTGCAGCACGATCTGGTGGAGCACCTATGGAGGCTCAATGGCAACACCTAGCTCGACATGTGATGAAATATGAGTTTTTATTTGTGTTTGAATTATGACTTTGATTCATTGAACTATTTGATTTGTATTGATTTCTGTGATGAACTATGTGATAAAAATTAGTTTTTTGTGAATTTGTGCCGAAACATGCCAAATGTGGCCCGCATTTGGGCCAAAATGGGCAAAAATCGGCGGCTGCGGGGGGCTGGGAACCCGAGCCCCCAGCTACCGATTTTATCACGGTTGACCCCAGTGGCGCTATTTCAAGCCCCTGGGGGCCGAACAGGTGGAGATGCTCTAAGGTTTTGAGAAGGGAGGTTGTACTTGACAAGCAACCCTGTGGCAAGGAGACATGAATATTACGATTAAAAAATCCTACACTTTGGCAAGCCAAATAGTCTAGAAGTGAATTATAGGATTTTTTTTATATTCAATGTCTACCTTTCACCATGTTGCTTGTTAAGTACAACATCCCTTCCCAATGCCTTCTCGCCTTCTTTGGTTTTATTGGTTCACAGATAAGAACACTATTTTTTGTTAGTGGGTTCAACTACATCGAGCCAAATTAATATCTTCTTCCCCTCCAAATCAATAATTTTCATCGAGAAGTGCAGCTTATCCACTTGCGTTTCAACAAAATTCAATCATCCATCATTAATAGCCGATTGTATCTGTTGCTGAAAAACATTGCACTCATTAGTCGCATGAGAGAAAGAATTATGATATTTGTGAAATATGTGATATTCTAATATTGTAGCTTGCGGCAAAGCATCAAATATCTTATCAAAAGCGAATTTCATTTCTTCATCACAATTCTTGCCAATCCATTTAAAGGCATTGCATGTATGTGGTTTGGCCTTTGAGGGCCATACAAACTCAGCAGCATATACCTCAACCACATTGCCCGTGCTATCATTACTATATTAAACCATATGCATTTTAGAACTATTGGATTTAGACCTACGAATTTCTTTAAGTTGTTTCCTCATCTCTTTTGAGCCAAAACTTTTTGTAAGACTTGGTTAGTACTTATAAACTTATAATCTTCTAACCTATTTCTAATGTGAGTTTTTAAGCCATTAAGCACAAGATCTGTCAAACGTCTCCCAGTTATCACTAAGTTATAACATTGTTTTTATATCTTTAAATCTTTTGGCATGATCAGTGACCGATTCATCATGTTATTGGTTAATCGATGTAATATATGATAAATCAAGCTCATTATCATCGTTGCTTAAAAATTATAATGAGATTTTTGTTCTAGTTGCGACCATGTGAGAACAGGGTCGTGTGTAAAGCAACAAACCATGAAAATGCAGTGAAAATTAAAGATAAAAGAAGTAAACACACTTTCAACTCACTAAAAACACGCTTCACCTAATTGCACCAAATATTGGCTAGCATGCTCCCATGTTTTTTTCGTACCCTCACCATTAAACTTAACAAAACTGGAACCTGATTACCCGAATAATATGAAACTTTGAAATACCTTACTCATAGCCTCCCTAAGTTTAGCCAAAGCTTTAACACCATGGAAACAAGCTGCAGCTGGTTGTCGCGGGCCGTGGCGAACGCCCGTGACATGGCGTGAATCGCGAAGATAAGAGCATTGTTTGTAACTGGACAAATTCTGTGAGTAGAGTTATCCCCATGTCTTTTTTTGGAACAATCCCCCCTCATCTTTTGTTCGCAGATGATACACTACTGTTTTTTGAAGCAAATCATGTACAAGCGGAAAGAATTAAGTCTTGTCTTGACCTTTATGCTAGAGCTACAGGCCAGTTTCTAAATTATAATAAGTGTTCAATCATGTTCGGAGAAGCATGCCCTACCAATCTTCAGGAGGAGGTGAGAGATACTCTGAATATTCAGAATGCTGGTTTCAAGGAGAAATACTTGGGTCTTCCAACACCTAATGGTCGTATGTCCAAAGGCAAGTTTCAAAATTTACAAGCACAACTCTTGAAAAGACTTGTCCAATGGGGTGATGGCCATCTTGCTCAGCCAGGCAGGGAAGTTCTTATTAAATCAGTGGCGCAAGCACTTCCTACATATATTATGGGTGTTTTTAAACTGCCTTTTTCTGTGTGTGATGATTTAACAAACATGACGCGAAACTTCTATTGGGGTTCGAGTGAAGGAAAACGAAAGGTTCATTGGAAGGCTTGGCAAAAACTCCAGCAGCCAAAATGTAAAGGCGGAGCTGGGTTTCGGGACTTACGGATATTCAATCAAGCACTACTCGCGCGCCAGGCATGGAGACTGTTGACAAAGCCGGATAGCCTATGTGCTCAACTTCTTAAAGCTCGGTATTATCCAAATGGGAAGCTAGAGGACACTGTGTTCGCATGTAACGCATCATCCACGTGGACGGCGATTTCTCATGGCCTAGATCTTTTGAAGAAGGGGCTAATCTGGAGAGTCGGCAATGGCCAGCAGATAAGAATCTGGTGAGACAGTTGGATTCCAAGGCCTTTCTCATATAAACCTATCTCGCCACAGGGCACGTGTCGGTTCCGCTTTGTCTCCCAGCTGCTCAACAACAATGGTTCATGGAATGTAAATTTGCTGCAGTCTATTTTCTTGCCATGTGATGTTACAGAGATCCTGAAAATTAGAGCCTCGCCAAGACAATGACGTGCTTGCATGGGGACCCGGAAGATTGGGTGCCTTCTCTGTGAAATCTGCTTACAACATGGCTTTTGAAGAAACCTGCAGAATGACTTCAGTTGCAACTAGTTCGGCGCCTGATGGTCGTAGGACGTGTTGGAAAATGATATGGGGTAGCAACGTCCCACCTACAATCAAGAATTTTGCATGGCGTGTGGCTGTGAACTCGCTTCCAACTTGGGAAAATAAACACAAGCGAGGACTAGAGGAGTCAGATGTGTGCCCATTGTGTGACAGAGAAACTGAATCTTCCTTCCATGTTTTATGTCGCTGTCCCCTAGCCGTGGACCTTTGGAACTGCATGGGGGAGGCATTGCATCTGCCAAGATTGGGAGATATCAGTAACACGGGGACCGAGTGGCTCCTTGATATTTTATTTCCGCTAAGTGAGATTGAACGGGCGATGCTACTCTTCACACTATGGAGGTGCTGGCACAATCGGAATGAGGTTGTTCATGGCAAGATTCCACCTCCGATGGATGTCTCAAAGCAATTCTTGTGCAGCTACCTTGACTCGCTACTTGCGATTGCTCAAAACACAGAGTGTGATCCTTTGAAGGGAGAAGTTGTAATAACTTATGCTAGTACGAAAACACCACATGAAATAATAGGTCAGGACCCACCTGTTAGGTGGGTTCCTCCACCGACGGGTTGGGTCAAGCTCAATACAGATGGATCATGGACAGAGGAAGGTGGAGCAGGAGCAGGCATGGTTCTGCGTGATTGTCTTGGAAAAATTATTTTCTCTTCTTGCAGGGTGCTCTTCTCCTGCCGAGATGCACTTGAGGCCGAACTATGTGCTTGCATGGAGGGTATTTCTCTTGCTATCCAAAGATCGGAGCTGCCGATTTGTGTGGAGATGGATTCTATGGTGGCGGTGAATATGGTTAAAGACAGAGACACGGACAAGTCTATATTTGCCTCCTTAGTGAATGAGATTAAACACTTGATGTCCCTTCGTACAACTAGTGTATTTCATATCAATCGTAGCCAAAATGTGGTTAGCGATTATTTAGCTAAATTTGCAAGAACTGAAGGTAGAACAGTAGTTTGGTTGGGCTCTGGTCCCCCACAGGTTGTGGACTTGTGTAAACTGAATTGTAATTCCCTGGATCCTTGATTAATACAAGTCTTACGCGCAAAAAAAAGAAGTCAACTTGCATCCTTGCGTCACCGTGGCTACACCACTTTAGATATTGCGTACAAGCAGTATATTATAGTAGACGCGTCACCCAGCGTAATCAGAAAGCAATGTCCCCAACTGCCGCTAAAAAATAAAGATCAGAGAAGAGGCTCACCGCTCAGGAGTGCCCCAGGCACTGCTAGTTTACGTCGATTGTTTCGTACTAATTCATCTCACTTTCGTCAGTTTTTGCCATAAATTCAGATCATTTGGCATCTTCCCTTGGAAACAAGTATTGTTGCTAAGTTCCCAGAGGACCCAAATATAACCTCAGCTACTCATATACCAAGATTTCATCGACTTCATGAACAATTGCAGTCACCGATCCATGAGACTGCAAGTTGACCGAACAGATAGAAATCCGAAGCAAGGCGTTCTTTAATTTATTTTGTATAGGTACCACGGTACATGTTTGTGCCTAAGACTATTAGGAACTAAATAAATGCCAGCGATCCAATGAAACATGGAACTGATCATCAAACCACCTCAAGTTGGCCTTTGATCAACAAAAATGGCAGGCCATGTGGCCGTGAGCTAGTCAAGTAGGAGTACTTTCTCCGTTGCAAACCGTGAGGCGCCCACACATCGCAAGACTTAGTTTTGACCAAAAAATTACTCCCTCTGTCCCATAATATAATAACGTTTTTGGCACTACACTAATGTCAAAACGTTCTTATATTATGGGACGTTGGGAGTAGATAATTAATATGTGAGTTGACACACAAGTGATATTAACTATTCCAACAAGATCCTTTCTGTATCACTTGCTGGTCAAACCTAAATTTTGACATGCATGAACGGCCTTACATTTTGCCACGAATTAAGTACTGCATGCACGTTCAGTCCTGCCACTCCTTCCAAATTCCAAAAAATGGAGGTCTTCTAGAGCAATCATCAAACATTCTAGAAAAGACAGATAGTAGTGTATTCTAGCAACAACGGAACATTCTAGAAAATATTGGCTAGTGTAATACAGTTAAGGACCTGTTCGGATCCCCTCCGCTCCACAACCGCAGCTCCCGGAGCGGAGGGAGCGGTAGCACAATTCGACGGAGTGGCTTAAACCGAGCTCCACTTTTCCTCAGAGCGCGGAGCCGAGTTTTACATCGGAGAGATTCCAAACAGGCCCTAAGAATCCCTGCACAAATTCAGCTAAAACCAATAGGAACATAAGAGAGAAATTGACAAGATTCAGTTGTGCATTTGTCTTCTTATATCAGATTCCAGTTTCAGTAGATTTTGATAGTTTTTTATTTTTCCAATTGCATCGAGTAGACTAACCCTTGAGATTATGTGCCAATTTTCTTTCAAAATTTTCATGACCATTAGAAAAGCTTACCAGAGTCGATACTTAGGAAAAACAAAAAAGGTGTTTGTACCAGTGGCACCCCCTCTTGACTGTTGACTTGACTCCACACTCCGTGCATTCTGCTATGTATCCAAAACAAAGAGGTGACTACTTTCGGAGAGAGAAAAAAATAGTTGCAACTTTCAAAAAAGAAACGGTCGAGCACTTAACTAGTAGCTCACACTATTTTAGACACCCGCTGCACCTCAGATCCTTGTTAACCTGTTCGAATTAGGATAGCATCAAGCCGTAGCATATGGACAAGTTTTGACACTGTTCGAAGACTCTAGTTATACAATTCGCGAGGCCTGTTCGTTCAGAGAGTTGTGGGAAATGGCTACACTATAGAGTGCAGACGCATTGTATCAAACACATACATTGCTCATCCAACAGCGCCAAAACACTATACCCATGCACTATCATTCATGTTTTGACAGTTCAAAAATATATATGATTCAGGTTTTATGTTCATAAATCTTTTCTAGTATATCCACTTCGTGTCACAAACAACCCTAACAGACCAAGAAGCAACACCATGACATGCAAGAATATAGATCTGGTGGTGCAAGTATTGAGCCGTTTGGCTTGCATTCTCCAGGAATAGCAGTGCATACAAGAAACTCAGCATCAGACGTTACCTGAGCAACTACTTCTCTTCGGATCAATCCCCTCCGGCATCCTTCACGTTCACAGTGAACACGTATTCCTGATCAATGCCCAGATAGGAATCTGACATCAAGAAAACCATGTAATCCTTCTTCCCTGCTTCTGCAGGAGCGACGAACTCGAGCTTGAGGCGAGCCCTTTGCAGCACTGCAACCCACTTGATTGCCAGCAACTGGTCGCTGGAGCTATCACCAATCACGAGCCACCAGCCTTCCAGCCTGGGCTTAGGATACCTCGGGGCATGAACTGGCCCAACCTCAGATCGCAAGTTTGTCATGTCACGCTCTAGAGTAACCTGCAAAGTTACATTGCCACTGGCTCTAATATCATCACCTTCAAGGACTTCATATGCCATTTCGATATCCGGGAACCGTTTGACGAATCCGATGATGTCCTTAAGCTGAGAGTTTGGTAACTGCAGCAGATTCTGCATCTTGTCTGCACTCATCTCAGCAAGATCAAAGATGTTCTCAATGCCATTTTCCTGGCATCTCCCAGTTAACTCCTTGGTGAAGTGGGGGAGTTGAAGCAGCAAAGAATCACGATCCCACATGCCTTGTGTCACCATCTGACTAAGCTCCATTGCCTTAAGAGCCAGGCTGAGCCATCCGTTGCTGGAGATAACATCAACCAATGACTTGATCAATCTAGGTGCAGGAAGGAGTATCTCCCGTTGGTCGGCTGCCAGGTTCCTTACAGCCGTTTGCCTCGAGAAATGTGCTTGCAGCAACGCGTTCGCCTTGACGTGTACATCATCATTCTTAGAATTCTCAGCAGAAAATCTCTGGTGACGAACTAGCGTCTCAATGGATTCTTCCTCACCTCGGCAACTTGGAAGCTCTGCATATTCTGATGAAGAAGCTAGAATCTCCAGGAGACCTTTCATCTTAGTCTTCCGGGTTATCATTGAACTGAACCGTTCAATAGTCTTGTAGCTGATGTAGTAGTACGAGGCTATGAGACCAAGGTTGAGGGGCTTAAGATACGTATCCTCCTCTATAACCACACACTTGCTTGACTCAAGGTCGTCCAATACTGTCTCCACTAGCTCAGAAAGATGATCAGACACATGCCTGTGACCTGTTCCCTGCAGATTGTAGTAGTTAGGGTTCTTGGTCAGCCTCCGGTACATGAAAGTCCAAGTAAGATAATCCACAGCAGCTTGCTTGTTTTCTACAACACCACAAACAACTTCAGCATTCATATGATCATGCAAATTATGGTGAAGATGGCTCTCAACAGGGAAGGCCTCTGAAAGGAACTTCCTGTGGTATTCCTTGCGAGGTGCATGGCACAATATAACACATTTCCCTGAGTTATCTTGAAGAGGCCTGCTGGCATGACCCATCATTTGTAGCAGATCACTGACTGGATAGTCAGTGACACTGCCCCACCCATCAGAATACTGTGTTCCCATCACAACAACCAAATGGGAAGGCAGTGATCTTCCCCAGCACATTGTGCTGCTCACGACACACACTTGGATCTTCCCACAAAGGAACAGCTGAGACACAACTTCCTGATCAAGATCACTAAGAGCCTCATGCAAGTAGCCTACACCACATTTCAGCGTATTTACAAGCGTTTCTTCATTGACACCTCTCGTGTACGTATCCATCTCATCTTCTGACCCAAGAAGGAAAGGTGTTCCACAACCTTCAGCATTTGAGTATGCGCACAAGTCCAACGCAGTAAACCTTGCATGCTTCATTGCTGGTACAAATACCAGGGCAGGCTTATCATGCTTTGCATATTGTCTGATAGCATTGTACGCAGGCTTTGCCATTGCTTGCATCCTTGCCTCAAAGTTTGCTATGTCCACACCCTGAATGTGTATTTCTAAAGGTACCGGCCGCACTGCTGGAGGGAAATTGAAAAGGCCATGAGAGGTGGCACCAATCCACTCTCCGAGATCTTTAGCGTTCGCAAGTGATGCTGAAAGTGCTACGATCCGGATGTTGCTGCAGGTATGACTTGTAATACGCTTCATCCTTGAAACAATGATATCCAAAACATGTCCCTTCTCAGATCCAATTAGGTGAAGCTCATCGACAATGAATAAGCTGACCTGTTGGATGTGTTTCCTCTGTTTCCACCGGCGTGAGAGTGCATCCCACTTCTCAGGAGTGCTAATAATAATCTCCCCTTTCTCAAGAAGCTTCAAATCACGTGCAGTTCCACCAGTTAGCTCAACTACACGGGCAAATTCTCCAAATTTCATCTCCCAGTCCCTGTATCTTTCTTTCGCCAGAGCTTCAATAGGCGCTATATACACAATTCGCATGTTGGTTTCACCAGATACTGCCTTTTGATGGTTCCTTAGTATCGCAAACTCCGCACATATGGTCTTCCCGCTGCCTGTTGGCGCAGCAACCAAAACACTATCATCACTGTTATACAAGACACTGAACACTTGAGTCTGAATGGGGTTGAAATGTTTCCAGGCACTATAAAGGCCTTCATATCGTGCATTCCTCAGTGCAGTAACAGGTAGTGGTTGCAGATCAAGCAATTCGGTTGGTGGAGCATGTTTGTCTGGAAGAACCAAGTGCCTAAATGAGACTGGAAGAATTGTCCGAGATCCAAGCCACTTGTCAGATACGACGTGTATAAAGTACAGAGGGGGCAGTGGCTCATATATTGGCACTGTGAAATTAAGTGTATGATCTTCATTCAGCCATTGTTTCTTAAGCATGAAGTATTCATGGTGAAGAATGCACTCGCTGTCATTGTCCTCAACTAGAATCCAAAAAGGTTCAACATATCCATGTATCTTATCATCCCACTGGAAATCAGGTGTTAGAGTCAGCTCAAAACACAAAACTGTACGAGTAATAGGTTGAACATGGGCTGAAAGGTTCAACTTTGGTAACTGGTGGATGCACTGGTGTAACCGCCTCCCCATCTTGGGATAACGGATCAGCTCACCAATTTCCTGTGATGATAGGTCAAAGTACCTCTCCCAAGCCAATTCCTTTTTCTCCAGTTTCATCAGGATTTCATTTGGAATGCCAGGAAACTGGCGCAAAGGATTTTGGACACTCCACATCTGCTTATCAATCATCGTGCAAAGATTCAGAGCCTTCTCTGCTAGTTGAGACCATCCTCTCTTCAAAACTATCTCAAATATTGCTCGTGAGAGGCGACCAGCACTCTGCATCATGGAGAAGAATATAGATATGTAAGAACAACAACTAAATAAGCAAGCAATTCAAATCAGGAGCTGCATTCAGAAGAGGCAACATGTTACCTGTTTGATATAGACCATATCAGAGCCAAGGGAGAGACCCTCTAGCTTAAGCCCAGAAATATATGCTTGCAGCAGAACATTGATCTTTGTGCTGGGCTCCTCCAAGCTCTCTTTCACAGGAATTGGCACACGATCCAAAAGCTTTTCCAGCTCCATCGTCTCATCTTTTCTGACACTAACATACTTAAATTCTTCACTAAGAGAGAACAATTGGCACAGCTCAATATAACCCATCGTAGGCTTCAGGTACTCGTTGTAAGTTGAAATAGTCCTGTGACTAATATAGTAATAACTAGAAATCCTCCCCAGGTCAGTAGCCTGAAAGTATCCAGTTCTCTTATCATACTTTATCAAATTGTTCCTATCCAACAGATTTGCAGCTGAGTGTACCTGCAGCAGCACAGAAGTACAGGAATCAGCAGTGGAACAGGAGAACAATATTTTTTTCTCGAGAAAACACAAAGAGATTCTTGTGTTTCTTTGTATTGAAAAGATAGGGTTTATGTTACAATCCTCCTAGGAGGTACAATGAACAATATTAAAGCACAAGCATGCATCACCTTACGAATATATGGATGTAACACTTCCCTACAGCTTTGCACTAGTATCAAGGTTGCGAGTTGACTACTTCAATTAACCGAGTTTCTTTGCTACTCTACGAACACTTCTAGTGACAAGACTCTGCTCCAAAGAGACAGCAGAACAAAATATGAACCCACGCAAGCAGAGGCGCTTTTTGCTGTTCCCAGGGGCAGCATCCAGTTATAAATCATACCTTTTACTATGATGCTACTGCATAATTTGATGTAGCCATTTCACTGCATGGGAAATAACTTCATGTCAATTTAGTATCTGTAATGGCCCAAGGACGACTTGCTACATTCCATTGAAACATAAGTATTGTATGAACGTAACATTTCATTGTACCTAGGAAAATTTTCAGGAGAGATCATTTAGGGTGCGTTTGGATCTTAGGCAAGGGCAGCTCCTAGCGTTGCCTGGCAAGGATACTCATTTGGTTAGGATAATAAAGCTAGCATATGATGGAAATTTAGCCTTTAACCGCCAGAAAAAGCTTGCCGACGGAGGCGAGCCAATTCAGCTCTCCCGCACTGGCAAATAACACGATCATGGGCTATTTGGCAGTTAGTAATTCTATTTTGCGTCTTTCCAAACACACAGTCTTGCTTTTGACGACTCTAGCCGAAGCGGGCTAGATTAACCTGGCCAAGCTAAGCTAGGTGAGCTAGCAAACCATACACACCCTTATGCTCAACCACCGTTCGACACTAGGATTTAGAGAGGCCACAAACATATTCGGACACAGCTTAGAAAAAACCTAGGAAACAGGTGGCAATACAACATGCAATTTGAGGATATATTCAAGCACAATAGCCAGCACGATGCTGGATAAAGAAAAATAGACATGTAATTACTATGAACCTTAAAAAAACAGAACATAAGTTTGGCATGTGCTTACCAAGTCGGCTCTCCTTTCATCTAGTGTTCTGTCTCTCTCCATGATATCTTCAGGTAGGCCATACAATGTTGGATTCCGGAGCATCCGGATGTAGAGGTAAGTGTAGCCAAGCCACGAGCAGGCCTCCTGGGCATTCTGAATAGTTCCAAGAACAATCTCTGCATTTAACTGATCGGCCAGTTTGGATATAAACTGGCTCTCAATAGGCAGCTGCTGATTCATAAGAGACAGGTAGTATTGCAATTCACTGTGGCTTGTTAAGATTATACCCTCTCCATGTGTGTCATACTGAGGCCTGCCTGCACGACCAAGCATCTGCATGACATCCAGTGGACTTAGTTCTGTCCAAGCGCCCTTTTCTGAATTGTAAATCTGGGTACCCTTTATAATAACAGTGTGTGCAGGTAGATTGACACCCCATGCAAGGGTGGCTGTCGAAATAAGGACCTGTATATGCTTATCAACAAAAAGTTTCTCAACAAGTTCACGGTCTACCCTTGCCAACCCAGCATGATGAATAGCAAACCCATATGGCAAAAGGTCTTTAAGGTCACTACTTTTGACAAGTTCTGCATTAGCACAAAGGATCTCTTGAATTGCACTGTCATCCTTCAGAAAGCGAGCCAACACGTCATTAGCCAATGCAGTGTCTCTGATGGCACGAGCAGTTTGCGCTGTCTCCTTTCTCGAGTGCACAAATATAAGCACTTGGTGCTTACCAGCAGCAGCCATAACCTTCTCATAACAGATGTCATTCATCAACTTAAACCTCTGCAGTGGCTTCCTCGCTGTGATGCCGATGTACTGTTGAGCTAGAGGGCAAGGTCGGTAACTGTTATCAAAATGGAAGAGACCGTCTGAGCAAACACGCAAGAATACCGCAATATCATCATAATTTGGGAGAGTTGCAGAGAGCCCAACTAGGCGGATATGTTCCTTGGTCGTTTCAATCTGCCGTACTGTTCTAGAAACAATACTCTCCAGAACAGGCCCTCTGTTATCATGGAGTAGATGGATCTCATCAATGATTAGAAGCTTTACCATTTGAGTATAGATTCTATCACCTGATTTCCTTGTGACAATATCCCATTTCTCAGGTGTAGTGACAATTATCTGTGTCTCATCAATCTGTTGTTTGGTCAGGTTCTGATCTCCACTAAGCTCACTAACAGTGACATTGTACTCTTTCAGCCGCGCTGACAAATTTCCAACAACTTCAGCAACCAAAGCTTTCATTGGGGCCACATAGACAATTTTGTACTTTGTATTATCAAATTCACCATCCTTCATATGCAAACCAATCTGCTGAAGAATTGTAAGCACAGCCACATTGGTTTTCCCAGCACCCGTTGGAGCACAGAGAAGGATGTTATCTGGTTTGTAAAGGGCAGTATCATAAACCTTGCTCTGCACTCTATTAAGTTGAGTCATCCCAGCAAAAGCTGGTCGGGCCCACTCTGGCATATCAGATATCTTCACAATCTTCTCTGCAGATTCATATGGCATAGGTCGCAAGGCTGGCACATGGACTTCCTCGTAACCCCTCTGAGGGGTTCTAAATGATCCTGGAGGAAGTTCACATTTTTTGTTGGACATCAAGAGACTACCTTGGTGGAAAGAAAGGCTATCAAGATCAAGCAGCTGCCTCTGGCCTTTAAACCATCCACTTTTGATATCAACTGCCTTACCATCCCTCGCACCATCAGTCCCAGCGCTGTCATTGTTTAGGAGCCTCTTAGCCTCATCCCTGATACTTCTCTCCAGATTCTTCTGCCTCTCCTTTGCAGATGCTCTCGTTGCATGCAGCTGCTCCAAAATTGGAGCTAATCTTGGGTTACTCATCATCTCTTCTGCTATCTTCTTCCGCTGTTCCTGATCTTCAGCCCTGGCTAAGAAGGTACACCAAACTATCTTGAGTCGGTTGTGAAGCAGCAATTTAATGAGATCAAAATTCTCGTAGTCCAGCAGCTTGACTAGCCGATTCTCAACATCTCTGTCGTCACCCTCAGCGATCACCTTCAAGATCTCCTCGGCAAGCTTCTGGCTGTGCTGGGGGTCAATATCTTCATATGCTTGGGATATTTTCCTCTGAAGCCAGTAAGAATCAATGTCTTGCACGTCTAAAGTCGGACCTTTGTTGCAGCTCTGCATATCATCGTCATACAACTCACCATCCGTTTGCATAGTTCCAGGAACGTTCAACTCGACAAAGTCATCTTCATTCTCATCATCCAGCTCATCTTGCACCTGATCAAGACAAGCAAATGAAAACCCTGTAAGTTCATGTAATATGCTTCAGTCAGGCAAATCAACAAAGAAACTGTACAGAAGATTCAGCTACATGTGCATACCTGATAAAGGTTACTCTCCTCATCCTCATCCTCATCCTCATCCTCTTCGAACTCAACAGTAATGCCAATATCATCATCGAGTGGCATGTCTGTGCCATCACCAGAAGGCACACCGGCAGAATCGACGGCGTCATGGAAATCCGTGATGAGCTTCCCAATGGAGACGAGCTGGTGGAACATCTCACCCGAGACAGGGTTGATGAGCTTCTCGATTTCCTTCTTCTTGTCAGGGTTCCTGGTCCTGTCGTCCTTGAGGACGGCAAGCACCTCATTCGCGGCATCACCAAGCACGTCGAGGGGCTGCCCGCCGAGCTGCCGCTGGATGACGCTGAGCAGCGCCTCGTAGGCGGTGCGCGTCTCCCTGGTCCGGGGCTTGTAGAGGGCGTCGTGGGCGAGCGAGAGCACGCTGTCCTCGGACCGCGCGGCGGCGCGGCGCATGCGCTTGGCGTCGCGGTGGGGGAGGTCGGCGTTGGCCGCATCGCGCGCCGTCTTCCCGCGGGACCTGCCTCGCTTCTCCTCTAGCCCGGGAGGCTTGGCCCGGACGGCGCGGTCGCCGAAGCTCCTCGCGCGGATCCTGCCGCTGAGCGTCTGCGGCTCGCCGGTGGGCTCGTGGTGCGCGTAGCCGGGGCGCGAGCGACGACGAGGTTGGAGTTGGCGCCGTAGTCGTACTGCCTCGAGCGCGCGCGCGCCTCGGCGCCACCGCCCGGGCTCTCCATGGCTGCAGCTCGGATCGCGGCAGAGCGGGGAGGAATTAGTTGGCACCCACCCAGTGTGGATCGAATCGGAGAGGTCGGGAGAGGAGGGAGGGCTCGTTACCTTGGGTTCGGCGAGTGGAGCGCCGGCTCGGCGCCTCCCCGTCGACACGTGGCTCCTGGGAGGAGCTGCGGAGTCCGGTGGCGGCGCGTCGTGCCGTATCCTACTCGGCGCGTCGGAGGCGGGGAAGAGGGGTTTGGGGTTTGATCTGTGGCGACGGTGCGGATGCGGGTGTTGGTGCGGGTGCTATAGGAGACGAGCCATGGTCGGTTGGAGACGAAGCGCGTGCGGAACCGACTATGGCGCGCGGGCGCGGCCGGAGGCGGCGCAGCGGGTCAACGGGGTCTCCAGAGCGACGGGAGCTCCTACCTGCCGCTCTCTGCGGCAGGGAGTCGGGGGCACGCACAGGGGTTCGCCCCGACTGGGCCCGCCCAATTGTTTTTCTTGTCTAAAAAGACAGATAGTATCTTTTTTATCCTTTTTATATTTTCTGCTTATTTCCTTTTTTTTCTCTTTTGAAAATCAAAACGAAAAAAACGTTGAATTTCTCAATCATTTTTTGAAAACATGAACGTTTTTTAAAACAGAGAAAAAATATGAAAATGCGAAAAAAAACTAAAGCATGAAATTTTTTGGAATTTTGAGAACAAAACTTAAAACAAAGAACAATTTTGAAAAGTTCTGAACAAATTTGGGACCACGAACAAATTTTTAAAGCATGAAATTTTTTTGAATCTTTAGGATAAAATTTTGAAAATTAGAACCATTTTAAAAAACCCCAAACAAATTTGGAAGCATGAACAATTTTTTAAAAGCACGAACATTTTTTGAATCTTGAGAACAAACTTTGAAAATGAGAACCTTTTTAAAAAATCCTGAACAAATTCATAAACATGAACAATTTTCAAAAATACGAATATTGTATGAATTTTGAGAACAAATTTCGGAAAACAAGAACATTTTTTTAAAATCTAGAACAACTTTTGAAAACCCAGAACGTTTTTTTGCACATCCACCAAAAATTTCTATAAAATAAAAACATTTTTCGAATTTGAGGAACAAATTTTGAAAATACCTAACATTTTTTGAAATTCCAGAACATTTTTTGAAAATCCAGAACATTTTTCCGAAAAAAGCAGAAACATTTTCCTAATTTGAAGAACATTTTTTGAAATCTCAGAAAAATTTATGGAAATGAAGAACATTTTTCTAAAAAGCAAAAACATTTTCCAAATATCAAGAACATTTTTTGAAAATCCTGAACACTTTTTAAAACAGAAACAGAAAAAGAAAGAAACAGAAAGGAATAAAGAGAAAAGAAAACGAAAAAAAAAAGAAAAAGAAAAAACGGTTCACACCTTCTAGAAGGTTTCCAAAACAGGAAAAAACCGGCTGGGAAAGTCTAGAAGGTTCCCAAAACCGGGATCTGTGAAACGTGTTAAACAGGCCGGCCCATTTAAATCGCTCGCCTCTGGTTGCCTGTGCGTTTGCCCGACATTTTGATGCAACTAGCGTCAAATAGGATATTCCCAGAGCGACCTCGTGGGCTTCTGATCACCTGCTCTTCTTCCGGGCAGGCCATAAAAAGCCTAACAAGCCCAGAAGCAGAGGCCCATTTACAAGGTGATGGCCAGGCTGACTTCTTTTTTCTAAACGCCAGCCCGTTTCCCCTATTCTTTTCCTGACGTGCTTTTTTTTAGAAAAAATGATTCCACACCAGATCATATACTCCCTCCGTCCCAAAATTCTTGTCTTTGATTTTTCTAAATACGGATGTATCTAGTTATGTTTTAGTGTTAGATACATCAGTATCTAGACAAATTTAAGATAAGAAATATGGGACGGAGGAAATATATTTTTATAGAAACAGGATTGCTAAATCTCAGTCGACTGAGACTAGTCTCCGTCGATGTGTATATTCGTGAGATCTTACATGAAGATTTGTGCAATTTTTTTCTTTAATATAAATATGTCACTTGACTAAAACTTAATTTAAGTCTCAGTTGACTCAGATGTACACACCCTATAAAAAATGCAACCCAGTTCCTTAGAGTTTCATGTTTTCAGCGGGAAGTAGAGTACCTCTTCATAAGTGCCACAACATCAAAATAACGATAAAAGGCAAAGGAACCCAAAAACTAAGCTAACACCATTACCACATGATCACATCTTTGAGGAGTAATTGGTGTTGTTGAGTAGGTATCTAAGCGGGGCTTGTCAGACGGTAGATTCACCAAACAATCCTCATTAATTCACCCCTCTTCTTGTCCAAAATACATATATGTTGAGCCCATTAGAGCAAAGTGTGCAGGCTTACATAACAATCTCAACACATTGAATTCCCTTTCTACCTAGCATATCATACCTTCCTGATGCTTCTCCAGATATCGCCCTAGAAGTACAAGTCATTTTGAATCTTTTTATAAGGTCCACATAGTAGTCACGCTAAAAGCATTAAGAACAACACCATAAACATTTGTATACCACTACTCGAAAACAGAATGCAAGTTTGCGCCTATATCAGCTGAGAGATCATAAAGGAATAACCACCTACAACCCTAAAGGTCAACAAAAAGGTCCTCTACCTTTGGAATTTGAGTTTTCCTCACTGCCCACGATTTCCCCTCTCCCCACGCTTCGTGCGGACGAGTTTCGGTCCGACCCTCCACTGATGATGCTGCGGCGTCCCCTCTCCGGCTCGGGCTCCGTGTAATCCAAGTGAATGTCGAAGCTAAAAGCCCCCCTTCCCCATCCAAACATACTAAACCTTCGACCCGCTCTCGCCGTCGTCGTTTCCCGTTCCTCCACTATGTGACATCATGGAAAACCGTGACCGACAATGACATCCCTTTCTTGTGCTCGGAACTCTGCAAGCCTGCCCTCCTTCCTTCGAAAATCGGCTGCCACCATGGAAAAACAGATGATTATTAGCAAAAATAAAAAAGTCAGAGAGAAGCCTATGTACTCTCTCTGTTCCTAAATAATCCACCCGTTTCAAAATAGATGACCCAACTTTATACTAACTTTAGTATAAAGTTGGGTCATCTATTTTAGAACGGAGGGAGTATTTGTTTTTCTAGACATTTCAAATGGACTACCATATATAGATGTATGTAGACATATTTTAGAGTGTAGGTTCACTCATTTTTCTTTGTATGTACTATGTAGTCACTTGTTGAAATATTTAAAAAGAAAAATATTGAGGAACGGAGGGAAGTACATAGCATAAATTAAACTCTTGATCCAGGACCCCAAAGAGATTATAGATGCCCAAGCCTTTGACTGATCAAACCCTAGTTGGAGATCGGGGCGCGACTCAGGGACAATGCGGGGGCCGACTGGCGATGCCGCCAGGATACCCGCGGGGCCGGCGCCGGTTTCCTCCGATGATCGTCGGAGGGTGGGGGGTCGGTTCTGGGCCCTAGCCGATGATGATGACGGCGAGGGAGATGAGGATGCGGATGCGGCGCCGCCGTCTCCGCCATCGGCGACGCCCTCAGATTTCCTTTGTGATTTCTTGAGCGTCGGCTACGAGGAATACGAGGTGGCGTCCACCGTTGACAAGATCCTTCCCGTCGACGATCCGGCGAGAGTAGGACTTCATGCGGGGGAGACGACGGAGATGCTGCGCCGGGTTGTACACTAGCGAACGGCGGTGGCGGCGGTTCGGCCCTGGAAGGGGCCATTGCCTAAGGTACGTCTTCCTAATTTGACTCTTTTTGATATGATTCGGCCGGATTCGTGGACTTTGGTCAAAAAAAGAAAGAACGCTCGTCGGAATGACTCTCGATCGGCGCCGGAGGTGACCGCGGCAGCGCTGCCGGCGGTCACGGCGATCCAGATCAGACGCGCTCGACAGGACCGTTTGAACGAGCTCCTGGGCTAAGCCGAGCCGCGAGCTGCTGGTGGGCCTGGTGGTAGTTTTGGGCCGGGTTCTGGGGGGTATGAGGCCCAGCCAGAACCGGTACAGACTACCATCAAGGGGACGAGCGCATGCAGACTGTTTCGATCGTCGTCGCCTCATGTTCCGCCGTCTAGGGTTTTTCGTCGCTCACCGAGGCTACGTACGGCGGGGCCTGGACGGGCTCGTCGTATTCCCCCTCTCGGCGCGATGGCTGGACGGGGAGGGGCGCCTCATCCAAGAAAGCGGCCGGTTCCGCCTAGCGGGGGAGCCGGGCCGGTGTGGTACCGCCATCGGGTCAGGGTGCAGGCCGGGGAGCGTTGCCGGTGCCAGCGGCTAGAGCTGGGCGTGGCGGCGTGGCACCACCCTCGACCGCAGCGGGCCGCGGTTCCGGTGCCCCCATTGTTGCACCCTCTGGTCGCGTGATGCCCGCTGGGAGGCCGCCAGCGCCGGCTATGCCTTCGGGTGGGCGTGGCGGGCCAGTCCACGGCCCTAGGCCGGTGGGTACTGGTGGTGCCGCGGGGGCCACTGCGGGTCGGGGGGGCTGCCCCTCCCAGGCCACCTGCGCCAAGCCAGGGGACGTCTTCGGGGCCGCTGCCTCGGCCGGCTCCTCCGCCTCACCTTGTCGCTCGCCCGCCTATGCCGTCGCAGACCAACGCCGTTGGTGGTACTGTGGCTGCGCCCCGGGGTCAATGGGGAGACGACGGCTACGATGCCTATGGGGCGGGCCAGCACCGTGGCTCTTCGTCCACGGGTGGAGGTCGGGGTTATGCCTGGTTGAGCGACGGCTCAGCTGAGAGGCCGTTCTTGGGTCCTTCTGGTGGCTTCATTGAAGGGGCATCTGGTCCGGGTCATCGGCAACGGGGAGGTTTCCGTGGCCATCGGGGTGGTCGAGGCGGTCGTGGGGGCCGGTACCGTCCACGACATCCACCCCCACCTGCTGTTGTTGTCGAGCAGACGACAGACGGGGCTGCTAACGAGCCAGTGTTGAACGGTCACGCTATGGAGGTGGTGATGGCTCTTGCTAATGTCCAGGTTCCTGAGAACGAGGCTATGGCTGATGTGTCTGTGGAGATGACAGATAGGGCTGAGTGTTATAGGGCATCTAAATGGGCGCGCAAGAAGGAAAAGATGCTATGTTATCGTTGTGGTGACAAGGGCCATTTCATTGCGGAGTGTGTGGCTCTGTTATGTGATACTTGTGGTAAGCCAGCACACGATTCTAGGGACTGTCCGATGCTGCGTGATCAGGCACCGTCGCTTATCATGTATGGAGTATACTGTGCGGAGCTTACTTTTTTGAGTCTCCAAATGAGCGAGAGGTTACTGATGAGACCCCGAGCATTACTACGGGGATAGTCAAGGTCACCAGAGAGGAGGTGCCTGAGACTCAGATCGTGCAGAGGCTTCGGGAGCTGGCCCCTGGGGATTTCCAGTGGGAGCTTGTCAGCCTCGCTGACAAGATGTTCAGAGTTGAGTTTCCTTCGGAGGAGGATCTACAGAGGTTGCTGAGTTTTGGGATGTGTAAAGTGCCGGGAACTGAGGGCATACTTGAGTTTCATGAGTGGAAGCAGGTGGAGCCTCAGGGTAAGCCGCTTACTTAGGCCTGGTTGCGGTTCTCTGGGGCCCCCTCCAAGCCGTTGCATGATGCTCGGGTTGTGGCCAGCTTGGGCGTTTTGGTGGGGAAGCCTGAGCGTGTGGACATGGAGTTCACCAGAGCTCACGGGATTGCGTGGGTTTTGGTTAGCATTCTGAACATTGAGTATGTGCCAGAAGTTGTTAAGTGGGCTTATTGAGGCAAGATATACAATCTGGTTATTGAGTTTGAGGAAGAGAACTTATTGGCTGCGGAGGCTAACGGGTCTGATGTGGATATGCACGAGGGCGATGGCAGCGTCGGGGCAAAGGAGCCGCCGGTAGCCGACTCTGGACGTCAGCTGGCCAAGGGGCCGGAGTCCGAGACCGCGACGACCGGGGATGGGGCGGCTCCCCCCTCCTCGGTGCCTACGACGACTCTTGGATTTGGGTCCTTCGAACCCGCTTCAGCACCCCCGAGGCTGTGGAGTGATCGGGTGGAGTCCGAGGAGGCGTTTGAGCTCGCGTTGCCTGCTTTGGATTTTGAGGATTCTGTGTGTACTTCTCATGAGGTTCCTGGGGCTCTGTCGGTCACGGTCAGGGGAGAGGAGGAGGTGAGTCGGCAGGTGGCCACTCCCTCACGTGCCCAGCACGCCCCCCTCCTCGGGACATGCCGCCGGAGTTTGTTGTTGGTCCGTCGGAAGGGGCCCCGGGGCAGGAGGCTTCAGGTTGCTCTTCTCTTGCCGAGGCCGGGGATTCAGGGCAGGTGGGAACCCGTATCCTGCTCGATGTTGGGTGGGGGTCTAGGGCAAGTGGCCTCGAATTCCCCCTCTCCGGTCGCGTCTACCTCTCTGCTGGAGGCATATGTGCCTTCTGGAGGGGGCTCGGGGCAGGTGGTCTCGGAGCCGTCTTCTCCTTCTCCTAGGGCGCCTTTGGTGGCTAATACGTCTCCGTCGTATCTACTTTTCCAAACACTTTTGCCCTTGTTTTGGACTCTAACTTGTATGATTTGAATGGAACTAACCCGACCGACGCTGTTTTTTGAGAATTGCCATGATGTTGTTTTATGTGCGAGAAAACAAAAGTTCTCGAATGACCAAACTCCACGGGATGTCTTATAAAAATAATAAAAAATCCTCGCCAAAGATGAAGACCAGGGGCTCACACCCTGTCCATGAGGGTGCCCCCCTCCTAGGCGCGCCCCCTACCTCATGGGCCCCCTGGAGACCCTCCTACGCCAACTCCAACTTCATATATTGGCTTTCGGGGATAAAAAATCAGAGAGAAGAAATCATCGCGTTTTACGATACGGAGCCGCCACCAAGCCCTAATCTCTCTCGGGAGGGCTGATCTGGAGTCCGTTCGGGGCTCCGGAGAGCGGGATTCGTCACCGTCGTCATCATCAACCATCCTCCATCACCAATTTCATGATGCTCACCGCCGTGCGTGAGTAATTCCATCGTAGGCTTGCTGGACGGTGATGGGTTGGATGAGATTCATCATGTAATCGAGTTAGTTTTGTTAGGGTTTGATCCCTAGTATCCACAGTGTTCTGAGATTGATGTTGCTATGACTTTGCTATGCTTAATGCTTGTCACTAGGGCCCGAGTGCCATGAATTCAGATCTGAACCTATTATGTTTTCATGAATATATGTGAGTTCTTGATCCTATCTTGCAAGTGTATAGGCACCTATTATGTGTTATGATCCGACAACCCCGAAGTGACAATAATCAGGATACTTCTCGGTGCTGACCATAGTTTGAGGAGTTCATGTATTCACTATGTGCTAATGCTTTGTTCCGGTTCTCTATTAAAAGGAGGCCTCAATATCCCTTAGTTTCCAATGGGACCCCGCTGCCACGGGAGGGTGATGTCTACTACGCAACCTTCTTCTTGTAGACGTTGTTGGGCCTGCAAGTGCACAAGTTTGTAGGACAGTAGCAAATTTCCCTCAAGTGGATGACCTAAGGTTTATCAATCCGTGGGAGGCGTAGGATGAAGATGGTCTCTCTCAAGCAACCCTGCAACCAAATAACAAAGAGTCTCTTGTGTCCCCAACACACCCAATACAATGGTAAATTGTATAGGTGCACTAGTTCAGCGAAGAGATGGTGATACAAGTGCAATATGGATGGCAGATATAGGTTTTTGTAATCTTAAATAATAAAAACAGCAAGGTAACTAATGATAAAAGTGAGCGTAAACGGTATTGCAATGATAGGAAACAAGGCCTAGGGTTCATACTTTCACTAGTGCAAGTTCTCTCAACAATAATAACATAGATAGATCATATAACAATCCCTCAACATGCAACAAAGAGTCACTCCAAAGCTACTAATAGCGGAGAACAAACATAGAGATTATGGTAGGGTACGAAACCACCTCAAAGTTATTCTTTCCAATCAATCCGTTGGGATATTCCTATAAGTGTCACAAACAACCCTAGAGTTCGTACTAGAATAACACCTTAAGATACAAATCAACCAAAACCCTAATGTCACCTAGATACTCCATTGTCACCTCAAGTATCCGTGGGCATGATTATACGATATGCATCACACAATCTCAGATTCATCCAACCAACATAAAAGTACTTCAAAAAGTGCCCAAAGTTTCTGCCGGAGAGTCAAGAACGTGTGCCAACCCCTATGCATAGGTTCATGGGCGGAACCCGCAAGTTGGTCACCAAAACATACATAAAGTGGCACATGATATCCCATTGTCACCACAGATAATCACGGCAAGACATACATCAAGTGTTCTCATAAAAGACTCAATCCGATAAGATAACTTCAAAAGGGGAAACTCAATTCATCACAAGAGAGTAGAGGGGGAGAAACATCATAAGATCCAACTACAATAGCAAAGCTCGCGATACATCAAGATCGTGCCATAGAGGAAACACGAGAGAGAGAGAGAGAGAGATCAAACACATAGCTACTGGTACATACCCTCAGCCCCGAGGGTGAAATACTCCTCCTCGTCATGGATAGCGCCGGATGATGAAGATGGCCACGGTGATGGGATCCCCCTCAGGGTGCCAAACAGGTCCCAATTGGTTTTGTGGCTACAGAGGCTTGCGGCGGAACTCCCGATATATCTTCTGCTCGGAAGTTTTAGGGTATGTAGGTATATATGGGTGAAAGGCGATGTCGTTGGAGCTACAGGGGCCCCACGAGGCAGGGCGCCTGGGCGCGCCTGGCGCCCCACCCTCGTGAGCACCTCCGTATCTTCGACGTGGGGTCCAAGTCCATCGTGGGTTTCCTTCCAAAAATAACTTCTCCAGTTGATTTCGTTCCGTTTGACCCGTCGATATTCCTTTTCCTCAAACACCAAATAGGCATAAAAAAGCAAATCTGGCTGGGCCTCCGGTTAATAGGTTAGTCCCAAAAATAATATAAAAGTGGATAATAAAGCCCAATATTGCCTAAAACAATAGATAAAGTAGCATGGAGCAATCAAAAATTATAGATACGTTGGAGACGTATCAGAGGGTAGGACAAAAGATGTCATGCAAGTTCTTTTCCATAAGCACGTATGACTATATTCAGAATACATGCCTACATTATATTGATTAAGTGGAGCTAGTTCTGTGTCACCCTATGTTATGACTGTTACATGACGAACCACATCCGGCATAATTATCCATCACTGATCCGGTGCCTACGAGCTTTCCATATACTGGTCTTCGCTTATTTACTTTTCATTGCTCATCATATAATCACTACAAAATACCAAAAATATTACTTTTGCTGTCTTTACCTTTGTTACCGTTACCACCACTATCATATTCCAGGTGTGGTTGAATCGACAACTCAGCTGCTAATACTTGAGAATATTCTTTGGCTCCCCTTGTGTCGAATCAATAAATTTGGGTTGAATACTCTACCCTCGAAAACTTTTGCGATCCCCTATACTTGTGGGTTATCAGTGACCGCCTCTCCGGTGATGGGTGTGGAGTACGGGCAGGTGACCCGTGCACTCCCTTCACCCCGTTCGCCTGCTGGGGAGTCCGTGCAGGCGGTCAGGTCTTCTGGGTGGGGTGAGGCTGTAGGCCCTACCTCGACCAGGATATCTCGAGAGGAGGTCATTGCTTTTGGAGGGATCCAGGATCCGATGTTTGAGGGGCGACGGGTGAGTGGCCGTCTCCAGGCTTAGCCGGATGTCGACGACATTCAGCAGCGGTGCGCCACGAGGGCGGCCAAGCTCCGTGACGTTGAGATCACTACTGGTATGTCCGTCAATACTTCTAATTCCATTCTGCATTTTTCAAATGATGAGATTGTTGAAAATGCAAACAAATTAGGAGTTTCCCTAGGTAGTAATGATACTAAAATCTCTAATTCTGTTAATGATCTTCTGGATCTAGAGGCTGAGAGAGCCTTAGAGATGATTCGTAATATAGCGGCGGTTAAACCCATGAGTGATTCTGAGGTTGAGGCTTTGGGGGTCAGGGTGCTAGATAATTTTTGTGCGGATCTTATGCCTCCCATACATGAGGCGGAAGAGGAGGATGATACCTCTGAGATAGTGATGGTTAGACCTTCTGAGACTGGTTGTGAGGACCGGTTGTAGAGTCAAAATGTCTCTAAACGCAAGTGGAAATGAAAGGTGTACCCGGTGTCCGCAGTGCGTAGGAGTGCTAGGATTCGTACGGCTAAAAAAATCCATGATGAAATATGAAGGGAATCTTTTGGAATAGCAGAGGTCTAAAGGACTTGGCTAAAAGAAGGTTTCTTGCTGAGGCGTCTGTCGAGCATCATTTGGATTTTATCGCTCTATCGGAGACCGATAGAGATAATTTTGCGCCACAATTTCTAAATACTTTGTCCGGAGGTATTGATTTTGATTGGCATTGCTTGCCACCGAGAGGGAGATCCGGTGGAATCTTACTCGGTGTTCGATGCGATGCACTCGAGGTTCGTAGTGTGGTAATGGGAGACTTTGCGGTCAAGTTTCGGGTGTGGTCGAAGGCTGATGGGTTTAATTGGGCTTTGGTTGCGGTATATGGTGCTGCACAGCCTAAACTCAAGCCCAAGTTCTTGGCTGATTGATACGTCTCCAACGTATCTATAATTTTTGATTGCTCCATGCTAGATTATCTACTGTTTTGGACTATTTTGGGCTTTATTTTCCACTTTTATATTACTTTTGGGACTAACCTATTAACCGGAGGCCCAGCCCAGAATTGCTTTTTTTTTGCCTATTTCAGTGTTGAAAAGGAATATCAAAACGGAGTCCAAAAGACCTGAAACTCCACGGAACCTGTTTTTGGACCAAAAGAAGCCCATGGAGTACTGGAAGCTCACCAGGGGAGTCCCGGGCTGCCCACGAGGGTGGGGGGCGCGCCCACCCCCTGGGGTGCACCCCCCTACCTCGTGGCCAGCCCGGAAGTCCACCGACGTCCTCCCTGCACCCACATATACTCTCTTACCCTAAAACTTCCAAAACGGAGATTAGATCAGAAGTTCCGCCACCGCAAGCCTCTGTAGCCACGAAAAATCAATCGGGGCCCTCTCCGGCATCCTGCCGGAGGGGGCCATCATCACCGGTGGCCATGGAGGAGTATCCCGGAGGGGTCTTCATCATCATGAAGGCCAAGGACCAGAAGGTGGAGGCCATGGAGGAGGAAGCACAAGGGGGAGAACCTCTCCTCCTCTCTTCCGGTGGTGCCGGAGTGCCATCGGGAGGGGAATCATCGCCATGGTGATCGTCTTCATCAACATCACCATCACCATCATCATCACCATCATCATCTCTTTTACGCGGTCCACTCTCCCGCACCCCGCTATAATCCCTACTTAAACATGGTGCTTTATGCCACATATTATGATCCAATGATGTGTTGCCACCCTATGATGTTTTGAGTAGTTATCTTTTGTCCTTGGGTTGATTGATGATCTAGATTGGCATGAGTTGTATGTTTTACTTTGGTTCTGTCCTATGGTGCCCTCCGTGTCGCGCAAGCGTGAGGGATTCCGCTGTAGGGTGTTGCAATACGTTCATGATTCGCTTATAGTGGGTTGGTGAGTGACTGAAACACAAACCCGAGTAAGAGGGATTGTTACGTATGGGAATAAGAGGACTTAATGCTTTAATGCTATGGTTGGGTTTTACCTTAATGATCTTTAGTAGTTGCGGATGCTTGCTAGAGTTCCAATCATAAGTGCATATGATCCAAGTAGAGAAAGTATGTTAGCTTATGCCTCTCCCTCATATGAAATTGCAATAGTGATCATCGGTCTTGTTAAAAATTGCCTAGGACAATTCCTCACACCGACCCACCATTATTCCACACTCGCTATTTATATTACTTAGTATTATATTCTAACTTTATGATAACAGCACCTACTTTTATGTTTTAGCTCTCCGATACCATGTAAAGTTATCCTCTTCATACCCACAACGTAGTTTTATTTCTCATTGTTAGTTGAAAGCAAACGCTCGGTGCACGTAGAGTCGTATCAGTGGCAGATAGGGCTTGAGAGAATATTGATCTTACCTTTAGCTCCTTTTAGGTTTGACACTCCATACTTATCACTTCCATCTTTGGAAAGTGCTACGATGATTCCTTGCACTTGGGGATTATCAAGCTCTTTTCAAGGCCGCTGTTGGGGAGCAATAGCGTGGGGTTGATATTCTCGTGTGCTTGTTTGCTTTCTTCACTAAGTAGATTTTGTTTTTCCCTTTTGTTTCTGTTTATTTGTGGGTGAAACATACAAAAAAAATTTAAAAATGAAAATACAAAAAATTATTACTTGCCTCATGCCTAAAAAGTTTTTCAAAAAGAGAAGTGATTGGAAGGTTTTGCATTGAAGAAGTGAGGGTCGACCTTGAGCACTTGTGCTCATGCTCACGGAAACAATGTAGAATTTTTCATGAAAGTTTCTCTGTAAATAATTATCCCCTTGTATATATTCCTTGTATTATAAAAATAATATGCCAAGCTTGGTCTTAGGATGATTAGATTGCTTGTTTGCTTTGTGCAGAATAAAAACAGAAACTTTGGCTGTAGTGCATGAATTTACATTTTTAACTGGAAAGTCAAATGGTTCTGATTCTTTTTGCAAATTACTTATGTACAAATGTTTCAAATTTTCAAATTTAGTTTATAATTTTAGGAGTTACATAAGTTTGCCAAACTTCCAGATTACTACAGACTGTTCTGTTTTTAACAGATTCTGTTTTGCATGTGTTGTTTGCTTATTTCGATGAATATATGGCTAGTATTGTTGGGTATGAACCATAGAGAACTTGGAATACAGTAGGTTTAACGCCCATACAAATAAAGAATGAGTTCATTACAGTACCTAAAGGTAGTGATTTGCTTTATTACACTAACGGATCTCACAAGTTTTTGTTAAAGTTTTGTGTGGATGAAGTGTCTGAAGGTCGAGGAGCTATCAATATGAGAAGAATAAAGAGAGGCAAGAGTTTAATCTTGGGGATGCCCAAGGCACCCCAAGTAAAAATTTAAAAGTATACTCAAGCATCTAAGCTTGGGGATGCCCCGGTTGGCATCCCATCTTTCTTCTTCAACAATTATCGGTATACCTCGGGTTTTGTTTTGTTCACATGATTTGTGTCCTTTGTGTTTTTCTTTTTCTTCTAGAACCATGCTAGCATGAGATATCCATCCATTTATTTATAGAATACTTCATGTGCTTCACTTAAATCTTTTAAGTATGTTCTTATAGAATTACTCTTTGTGCTTCACTTAAATCTTTTGAGTATGGTTTTATAGAATGCTTCATGTGCTTCACTTATACATTTTGAGCTTGGATATTGGTTAGTTGTAGAATTCTCCATGAACTTCACTTATACCTTTTGGAGTATGAATAATACTATCATTTAAAGTGGGTTTGGAAGAGTGTCAATTTTAGGAATTAGTGATCCCACTATTTTGGAGGATGTTGAATCTTAGTGTGATATTTATGAAAGTGGATTCGGAAGAGTGTCAACTTTAGCTAGTAATGATTCCACTATTTGGGACAGGTTCCAATTGAGTATGAGAACAAAGTTGCTATCCATGATACTACTGAAAATTATTATGAGGGAGGAATACATGCTTGTAGGAGTGGCAATAATATCAAGTTTCCTCTCTATGTGCTTAAAGTTCTGAAGTTATGCTTGTTTTGCCTTCCTATGCTAGTTGATTCTTGTTCCCATAAGTTGTGTGCTCACAAAATCCCGAGGTATAGGAAGTGTGTTATATTTAAATATGCTAGTCATATTCTTCAAGATGCTCTCTTTGTGTTTCAATTCCTATCTTTAAAGTCAGCATCATTGAAATCATCATGCCTAGCTAAAAGGCATTAAAGAAAAGCGCTTGTTGGGAGACAACCCAATATTTACCCTTACTGTTTTTTGTGTGTCTACATGATTAAGCTACTGTATTAATCATGTTTTATATCTTTTGTTTCAATAAAGTGTCAAGTAAGACCTTTGGGAAGACTCGGGTGAAAGTTAACGTGATCTTGCTGTAAAAAACAGAAACTTTGCGCTCACGAGAACAGATGTCATTTTTTACAGAAGAGTGATTTTGAGTTGATTCTTTTTTGCAGAAGATTAATAGACAAATTCCTCACGTCCACCAATTTATTTCATAATTTTTGGAGTAGCATAAATATGGTTATTGTCCAGATCATTATAGACTGTTACGTTTCTGACAGATTCTGTTTTCATTGCATAGCTTGCTTGTTTCCTAGTTTCTATGACTTATATTCCTCAATATAAATTGTACAAATGATATGGTACATTAGGAATTGTATGAGAACAATTATTAATCTTGTCTTTGACAGTACCAAAGTGAATGGTTTGCTCTTTATCATACTAATCTATCTCACGAAGTTTGGTTAAGTTTTGTGTGATTGAAGTTTTCATGTTTTGGGTGAGTTATCGATATGAGGAGAATAAGGAGTGGAAAGACCCTAAGATTGGGGATTCCCAAGGAACCCCAAGGTAATATTCAAGGAATAATCAAGCGCCTAAGCTTGGGGATGCCCGGAAGGCAACCCCTCTTTCCTCTTCAAAACTATCGGTACACCTTACTCGGAGCTATATTTTTATTCGTCACATGATATGTGTTTTACTTGGAGCGTCATTCTCTTTTGTTATTATTTGCTTGATGTTATGTAGAATAATGTTTTGCATCTTTATTTTCAATAAAAATGTCAAGGATAGCCTTTACCATGCTTATTTTGCTAGTATACATGTTGCTGTTTGGAAACAGAAAGTTTACCGCTGTTGCAAAATTCCCTAGAAAAGTCAGATCATGATATAATGTTGAAACTTTTTTAATAATGAGCTCTGATAAATATACTACAGTGAGAATTTTCTATCATAATTTTTGGAGTTAGGGAAGTATTGATACTCTTGCATTCTTTACAGGATGTACTATTTTGGCAGATTGCTGTTATGGTTGCACTGTTTGCATATGTTTGCTTGTTTAATGATTCTATTTGAGGATAGGGGTGTTAAATATGCAGATGCATTTAGTATGCAATGTTGAATAATAATTTTAGTAATTTGTTACAGTAGAAAATGATAAGGTTTTGCATTGGTTTATACTAACCTATCTCACGAGTTCTTGTTGAGTTTGGTGTGTATGAAGCTTTTGAAATTTAGGAAACCGACGTATAAAAGGAATTAAGGAGACACAAAAGCTCAAGATTGGGGATGCCCAAGGCACCCCAAGACATTATTTCAAGAAGTCTCAAGCATCTAAGCTTGGGGATGCCCCGGTAGGCATCCCACCTTTGCTCTTCAACAACTATCGGTTAGTATCGGTTGAACCTAAGTTTTTGCTTCTTCACATGAGTTGTGCTATACTTGCAATGTTATTTTATTTTGTTTTGCTTGCTGTTTGAATAAAATCATTGGATCTGAAATATTGAATGAAAAAGAATCCTCCCATGGCTAGTTAATAATTTTACTGCTCAGTGTTCTTCACTCATATCTTTTGGAGTAGTTTGTCATTTGCTCACATGCTTCATGTCTATCCTATGAGTAAATGGTTGAATGAATTGAATGTCATAAACCTGAATTTTTATATGTTTCATATGCTTATAACATGGTTGGTGATGACTTCACACATAGAAAGTATGAGGCATAAAAGTTGTTGAGAATTGGCAAACGTAGTTTTGGTCATCGTTGCAATTAATAGGAAGTAATAAGGAAAGAGAGGTTCACATACAAATATATTATCTTGGACATCTTTTACGATTGTGAAGCACTCATTAAGTATGACATGCTAAAAGAGTTGACATTGGACAAGGAAGACAACATAATGGTTTATGTTTTCCGACATCTCAGTTAAAGTATATTGTCATTGACCTTCCAAACATGTTGAGCTTGCCTTTCCCCCTCATGCTAGCCAAAATTCTCAGCACCAAGTAGAGATACTACTTGTGCTTCCAAAATCCTTAAACCCAGTTTTGCCATGAGATTCCACCATACCTACCTATGGATTGAGTAAGATCCTTCAAGTAAGTTGTCATCGGTGCAAGCAATAAAAATTGCTCTCTAAATATGCATGACTTATTAGTGCGGAGAAAATAAGCTTTGTACGAACTTGTTGTGGAAGTAATAAAAGCGACAGACTGCATAATAAAGGTCCACATGCAAGGGGCAATATAAAGTGACGTTCTTTTGCATTAAGATTTTGTGCATCAACCCTAAACGCGCATGACAACCTCTGCTTCCCTCTGCGAAGGGCCTATCTTTTACTTTTATCTTCTACCTTATGCAAGAGTCGTGGTGATCTTCACCTTTCCTTTTTACATTTTATCCTTTGGCAAGCTCCTTGTGTTTGAAAGATCATGATATATATATCCAATTGGATGTAAGTTAGCATGGGCTACTATTATTGACATCACCTAAAGGTGAATACATTGGAAGGCAACACAATAAGCCCCTATCTTTCTCAGTGTCCGGCTGAAACTCCATAACCACAAGTATTGCGTGAGTGTTAGCAATTGTAGAAGACTATATGATAGTTGAGTATGTGGACTTGCTGAAAAGCTCTATTCTTGACTCTTTCTGATGTTATGATAAATTGCAGTTGTTTCAATGACTGATATTATAGTTTGTTAGTTCTCAATGAAGTTTCTGAACCATGCTTGACATTGTGAATAGACTGTTACTTGATCATGAAAAGTTTTATGAGATAAGCCGCTATTATGACACATATTGATGCTAGAAAAAGTGATTGGAATTATCATTGATCAAACTTAAGCACTTACTAGCATTCCACATCAAAAATTATCTTTTTTTATCATTTACCTACTCGAGGACGAGCATGAATTAAGCTTGGGGATGCCTGATACGTCTCCAACGTATCTTTAATTTTTGATTGCTCCATGCTAGATTATCTACTGTTTTCGACTATTTTGGGCTTTATTTTCTACTTTTATATTACTTTTGGGACTAACCTATTAACCGGAGGCCCAACCCAGAATTGCTGTTTTTTGCCTATTTCAGTGTTTCGAAGAAAAGGAATATCAAACGGAGTCCAAAAGACCTGAAACTCCACGGAACCTGTTTTTGGACCAAAAGAAGCCCATGGAGTACCGGAAGCTCATCAGGGGAGTCCCAGGCTGCCCACGAGGGTGGGGGGCGCGCCCACCCCCCTGGGGTGCGCCCCCCTACCTCGTGGCCAGCCCGGAAGTCCACCGACGTCCTCCCTGCACCCATATATACTCTCGTACCCTAAAACTTCCAGAACGGAGATTAGATCAGAAGTTCCGCCGCCGCAAGCCTCTGTAGCCATGAAAAACCAATCGGGGCCCTCTCCGGCATCCTGCCGGAGGGGGCCATCATCACCTGTGGCCATGGAGGAGTATCCCGGAGGGGTCTTCATCATCATGAAGGCCATGGACCAGAAGGTGGAGGCCATGGAGGAGGAACTACAAGGTGGAGAACCTCTCCTCCTCTCTTCCGGTGGTGCCGGAGTGCCATCGGGAGGGGAATCATCGCCAAGGTGATCGTCTTCATCAACATCACCATCATCATCACCATCCTCATCTCTTTTAAGCGGTCCACTCTCCCGCACCCCGCTGTAATCCCTACTTGAACATGGTGCTTTATGCCACATATTATGATCCAATGATGTGTTGCCACCCTATGATGTTTTGAGTAGTTATCTTTTGTCCTTGGGTTGATTGATGATCTAGATTGGTATGAGTTGTATGTTTTACTTTGGTGCTGTCCTATGGTGCCCTCCGTGTCGCAAGCGTGAGGGATTCAGCTGTAGGGTGTTGCAACACGTTCATGATTCGCTTATAGTGGGTTGGTGAGTGACCAAACACAAACCCGAGTAAGAGGGATTGTTGCGTATGGGAATAAAGAGGACTTGATGCTTTAATGCTATGGTTGGGTTTTACCTTAATGATCTTTAGTAGTTGCAGATGCTTGCTAGAGTTCCAATCATAAGTGCATATGATCCAAGTAGAGAAAGTATGTTAGCTTATGCCTCTCCCTCATATGAAACTGCAATAGTGATCATCGGTCTTGTTAACAATTGCCTAGGACAATTCCACACACCGATCCACCATTATTCCACACTCACTATTTATATTACTTAGTATTATATTCTAACTTTATGATAACAACACCTACTTTTATGTTTTAACCCTCCGATACCATGTAAAGTTATCCTCTTCATACCCACAACGTAGTTTTATTTCTCGTTGTTAGTTGGAAGCAAACGTTAGGTGCACGTAGAGTCGTATCAGTGGCAGATAGGGCTTGAGAGAATATTGATCTTACCTTTAGCTCCTTGTAGGTTCGACACTCCATACTTATCACTTCCATCTTTGGAAAGTGCTACGATGATTCCTTGCACTTGGGGATTATCATTGATCTCGTTAGGATTTGCGGTTCTGAGCAGCTTCCTATCCCGGTGGGGGTGATTTTAATATCATTAGAAGGCGTGAGGATAAGAATAATGATAACTTTGACGGCAGGTGGTCGTTTATGTTCAATACTATCATTGAAAGTCTTGACCTGAGAGAGATTGAGCTCTCGAGCAGAAAATTCACGTGGGCTAACGCGTTGCCAAATACGACGTATGAGAAGTTGGATAGAGTGTTGGCTAGTGTTGAGTGGGAACAGAAGTTCCCGTTAGTAACAGTTCAGGCTTTGTCCCGTGGAATTTCTGATAACACGCCCTTATTTTGTGGACTATGGTGAGGCCACCCACCTGGGAAACAAAAACTCGTTCTCTTTTGAGCTGGCTTGGTTTGAACGAGAAGGTTTCTATGATCTCGTAGCAAGAGAGTGGGCTAAGGATTGTGGAGGGAAAACCGCGCTTCAGCGCTGGCAGAATAATACCAGGCATTTGAGAAGTTTCCTGCGTGGGTGGGCTAAGCATCTTAGCGGGATTTATAAGGTCGAAAAGGAAAGGCTCCTCTCCCTTATTCAGTCCCTAGATGTAAAAGCAGAAACCACAATGCTGCCAGCCGCGGAGCTTCATGCCAAGCTTGACGCGGAGATGAGGCTGAAAGAACTTCTTCGAGAAGAGGAATTGAAGTGGGCGTTGCGGGCTAGGGTCCGACGAGTAGTCCAGGGGCATGCGAACACTCAATTTTTTCACATGATCGCTAATGGTAAACATAGAAAGAAGAGGATCTTTCAGCTTGAGCAAGATGAAGGTACAGTTTTAGGACAGGAAAACCTAAAACTGTATATTACTAAGTATTACAAACAGCTGTTTGGACCTCCAGAGGATAACTATGTGTCTCTGGATGAGTCCAGGATTGAGGATGTTCCTCAACTCATTGCGGTGGAGAATGATATTCTTGCGGCTCCTTTCTCTGAGAAAGAGGTGTTTGAGGCCATATCACAAATGAAAAATAACAAGGCGCCAGGCCCCGATGGATTTCCAGCTGAGTTCTATAAAAAGTGCCGGCATATTATTAAAGGGGATCTGTTGCCTATGTTCAATGATTTCTTAGCTGGGCAGCTTCAGCTTTTTCAGCTGAATTTTGGAACGATAACCCTTCTCCCTAAGAAAACAGAGGCTGTGAGAATTGAGCAATTCAGGCCCATCTGTCTTCTTAATGTAAGTTTCAAAATCTTTACCAAGGTCGGGACTAATAGGCTCACACAGATTGCGCATGCTGTGGTGCTGCCTACCCAAACTGCTTTCATGCCGGACAGGAACATCCTTGAAGGGGTTGTGGTCCTTCATGAAACGCTTCATGAGATCCACACGAAAAAGCTAGATGGGGTTGTTTTCAAAGTGGATTTCGAGAAAGCGTACGACAAAGTCAAATGGCCCTTCCTTCAACAGGCCTTACGCATGAAGCGTTTTGATGAAGCTTGGCGACGCCAGGTAGAATCCTTCACGCAAAAAGGGAGTGTTGAAATTAAAGTGAATGACGATATTGATCATTATTTCCAGACACACAAAGGTTTGAGGCAAGGTGGTCCAATGTCCCCTATTTTGTTCAACATTGTGGTTGATATATTGGCAATTCTTATAGGTAGGGCTAAGGAGGCCGGTCAGGTGGGTGGCTTGGTGCCTCGTCTAGTTGATGGCGGTGTGTCCATTCTGCAGTACGCTGATGATACAATCATCTTTATGGAGCATGACTTGGCAAAAGCGAGAAATATGAAGCTGGTGTTATGCTTATTTGAACAATTGACCGGATTAAAGATAAACTTTCATAAAAGCGAACTGTTCTGCTTCGGTAGAGCTAAGGAGGAACAAGAGGCTTATAGGCAATTGTTTGGATGTGAACTTGGGGCTTTACCTTTTACCTATCTAGGTATACCCATTCATCATCGTAAGCTAACGAATAGAGAGTGGAAATGCATCGAGGATCGGTTTGAGAAGAAACTTAGTTGCTAGAAGGGCAAACTTATGTCGTATGGAGGCCGGTTGATTCTTATTAATTCGGTGCTCATGAGTATGCCCATGTTTCTTTTATCTTCTTTGAAGTTTCAGTTGGGGTTAGGAAAAAGGCTAGAATTCTACCGATCAAGGTTTTTTTGGCAGAGTGATGAACTAAAGAGAAAATACCGACTCGCCAAATGGGATATTATCTGTAGACCAAAGGACCAAGGGGATTTGGGTATTGAGAATCTTGAGGTCAAGAATAGATGCCTTCTCGATGAAGTGGTCATATAAGTTATCGCTTGAGATCGACGAACGTGGGCGCAGATTCTCCGTAACAAGTATCTGCAGTCCAAGACTTTGTCTCAGGTGACAGTGAGACCAACTGATTCGCCGTTTTGAAAGGGGCTTATGAGAGTTAAGTCAACCTTCTTTAATAGAACAAAGTTTATTATTGGTAATGGCAACAATACCCGTTTCTGGGAGGATACCTGGTTAGGTGATACACCATTGGCGATCCAGTATCCGTCCCTGTATCGTATTGTTCAATGACGTGATGCGCTAGTTGCAACGATTATGCAGTCCATCCCCCTTAATATTCAGTTTCGGAGGGTGCTTGTTGGTGACAGGTGGGAAGCATGGCTTCATTTGGTGAGTAGACTGATGGAGGTTCAACTAGCTCATCAGCCCGATCAGTTGCGTTGGAATCTTACTAGGTCTGGAGAATTTACGGTTAAGTCGATGTATATCGATATCATTAACTCTACTGTCATTCCTAGTTCCAAACATGTTTGGAAAGTAAAAGTTCCTTTGAAGATTAAAGTGTTTATGTGGTTGTACATAAACAAGTCATTTTAACAAAGGATAATTTGGTAAAGCGCAATTGGACATGATCTACTAGGTGTAGTTTCTGTTATCGGGACGAGACCATTAAGCATCTATTCTTTGACTGTCCGTTGGCGAGAGTTTTGTGGCGCACTGTGTAAATTGTCTTTAATATTACTCCTCCGAATTCGGTCAGTACGTTATTTGAAACGTGGCTTGTTAGGATAGAGTCCGACACAGCTAGACACATTCGTGTAGGAGTATGTGCGTTGTTGTGGGCAATTTGGAACTGTATAAATGATTTGGCTTTTAATAGAACAACAACTATTCATTTTTTGCAGGTTTTATTCCGGGCTACAGCGCTGATCCGTATGTGGTCTTTACTCAATCCGACGAAGGCCAGAGAGCGTTTGGTTACTGGATCTGTCCGGTGGGAGATGGTAGCGCGGGGTATCTTCAACCGGTTTGGATGGCGGTTATGTAATATGATAGGCGATTAGTTTACCTATCTTTGTTTTGCCAGCCGGTTGTGGCTCTACGGCCTTTTGTCTTTGTTTTTGACGTTGAGGCTCTTTATGAGCTAGCCTCTCTTTCTGTTTCAAGACTGTAAGACCTTGTTGAACCTTTTTATTTATAAATATGGCCGTATGCATCGTTTTGATGCAGAGGCCGGGAATCCCTTTTCGAAAAAAAAAAAGACGACATAAGTTGGCAGCTCGAGAGCGACGGCCGGCCGGAGGCCAACGGAGAACGACCATGTGCCGCAGTTGGAACTCTCTGGTCGCTTCACCGGCGAGACACCTGTGCACTTCGGCTCCTTTTTTTAGTGCTATAAACTAAAGCGTCGCGACTCACGGGTTAGGTTTAATTCTCCGCATACTCGAAGGATCAACTGAGCAGCACAGCATGCATGCTAGCTCACTGCCTGAGACCGTGCCTACCGTTCGTACGCTCGAATCACGTAACGGAACCGTCCGCTTTAACGTCGTCTGTACCTCACAGGTCGTGGGGTCACGAAAACTCACGACGAGTGCTCAAGTGCCGGTCAGAATGGACGATCGCAGCTCGCTTTCTCCTGTTGCAGCGTGAGCGTCCCCGTGACACGGCGCCGCTGTAGCCGTCGGCGCAAAGCTGGACCGTCGATCGCTCGCACACGGAGAAAACGCGAGTACGTGCTCCTGTTTGGCGCCCTTTCCACCCTCCCTTCAACGCTCGGCACGCCACGCGCCCCACCCGCCGTGCCACGCCACCGCGCTCCCACGAATCCGCACACGAATCCGCGCCACGCGCCCTTGCCCCTCCCCAGGTTCCCCTCCCCGCCTCCCCAACCACCCTCGTCGACGCTCCACTCCGCTCCCGTCCCCTCCAGCCCGCCTAGTGCCCCCTCCTGCGTCCTGTCACAGAATCCCGCAGATTCCCGTGAACCCGGCGAGGGCGAGCAGAGCAACCCCGCCATGGCCGCGGCGATCCTCCGCCGCCTCAGCCCGGCCGCCGCCCAGCGCGCGCCCCCTCGCCTCCTGCCGCCGACGCTGGCCCGCGGGGTCTCCGACTCCACGGAGCCGCTCACCGTGGAGACCTCGGTCCCCTTCACGGCCCACGTCGTGGACCCGCCGTCGCGCGACGTCTCCACCACGCCGTGCGAGCTGGCCGCCGCCTTCCGCGACATGGCGCTGATGCGGCGCGCCGAGATCGCCGCCGACTCGCTCTACAAGGCGAAGCTCATCCGGGGCTTCTGCCACCTCTACGACGGCCAGGAGGCGGTCGCCGTGGGCATGGAGGCCGCCATCACCCGCCGCGACGCCATCATCACCGCCTACCGCGACCACTGCCTCTACCTCGCCCGCGGCGGGGGCCTCGTCGCCGCCTTCGCCGAGCTCATGGGCCGCGTCGACGGCTGCTCCAGGGGCAAGGGCGGCTCCATGCACTTCTACAAGAAGGACGCCAACTTCTACGGCGGGCACGGCATCGTCGGCGCGCAGGTGCCCCTCGGCTGCGGCCTCGCCTTCGCGCAGCGGTACCGGAAGGAGGGCACCGTCACCTTCGACCTCTACGGCGACGGCGCCGCCAACCAGGGCCAGCTCTTCGAGGCGCTCAACATGGCCGCGCTCTGGAAGCTGCCCGTGATTCTCGTCTGCGAGAACAACCACTGTCAGTTCTTCAGATTTCAGACTCTTCAGATTCTTCAGAGTGTTCGTCAGTGCAATTTCCAGTTATAATTGACTGTTGGATTTGTTCAGATGGGATGGGGACGGCCGAGTGGAAGGCCTCCAAGAGCCCCGCGTACTACAAGCGCGGGGACTATGTCCCCGGATTGAAGGTACAGACTCGAATTTTGGTCGGTTTGGTTTATCGGAGGGTTGAAGGCAGAGTCGGAAGTGTCCTGCTTCTGATATGAAAATTCTGAAGCTGAAACTTGGTCATGGACCGTGGTGTTTGTGTTTCATCTTAGCGAATATCTGGTAATTGTGTGATATAACTGTGTTTGATGCAGGTTGATGGGATGGATTTTCTTGCGGTGAAGCAGGCATGTAAATTTGCCAAAGAACATGTTCTGGAAAATGGACCGATTGTAAGTATTCAGGAAACTTGGACACTTTCTACCGTCTGGATTCTGTGCATGCTTACGATTTTACGAAGTTAAGATTGATCGAGTCTCTGGAGCACTAATTTTGTTCCGTCTCCTCGGATGTCATTTCGCGACCGAATTTTGCAAGCACCTAAAACATTTGGTCTAGCTTGAAACCACAAAATGTCAAATTGTTCTGATTTTTTTTGCTGTTGTTTACGAATGTACCCAGGTTTAGCCACAACTTCTCCATGGCCCAAAAATAGCATTTCCTGAACTCCACTAATTTTGTTCCGTCTCCTCGGATGTCATTTCGCGACCGAATTTTGCAAGCACCTAAAACATTTGGTCTAGCTTGAAACCACAAAATGTCAAATTGTTCTGATTTTTTTTGCTGTTGTTTACGAATGTACCCAGGTTTAGCCACAACTTCTCCATGGCCCAAAAATAGCATTTCCTGAACTCCATTAATTAAATAAAAAGGCTATTCTTATTATTTAGCCATGTCTAGGCTATTTTAGTCCTTAGACGTGGGATCGATGTAGGCCGCAGAATCATTTTATTTAATACCGCGTTAGCAGGGTGTCTATGCTTCTTTGGAGCTATATGACGTGGGCAGCGGATGCCGGGGCAGGCCGCAATTATTTATTGCGTTTACTGGGTTTTGAACCCGGAACCTCTTGGTTGCTTATACACCTAACCAGTTCACCCATCAGTCCGAACTATGAGAGAGGACCGGACATCATACCCCAACAAGAGTGATACATGCATGATCGAGGCATACACAAATATGTTTCATTTTTCAGAATATTTTGATATGTTACACATGAGGATGAATTGTTATCATTTTTCTAAATGCTTTTCTGGAATTTCTTAAAATCATTTCTCAGTTAGCCATTGATCAGTGCATACATTGAATGTCAAAGGTTGTAGTAGTATTTTTTTCCTACAGATTATATATTTAAGATAGTTCCTGGGTAACAATGTTCATGTGTATTCTCCTGGTGTTTTAGATTCTTGAGATGGACACATACAGATACCATGGTCATTCAATGTCGGATCCAGGCAGCACTTACCGCACTAGAGATGAGATTGCAGGAATAAGACAGGTCAAGATGGCTGACAACTCTCTACTTGCAATTTGTGTTCTACCAAAGATTGACCTTCTGAGCTTAGTTGTTTGTCATGATATAACAGGAGCGTGATCCGATTGAGCGCGTCAGAAAGCTATTATTGACCCATGATTTGGCAACAGCCCAGGAGCTCAAGGTATGCAGTGTAGCTAGTAAATTAAGTATCAGAAATCATAATACCTAGAATGAAATCTTCTTTGGTGGATTGCACAATAGAGAAAATCTTAAGTAGCTGTATGTTCTTTTTTCACCGTGACATGTCAATACTTTCTTCTAGGACATGGAGAAGGAAATCAGGAAGGAAGTTGACACTGCAATTGCCAAAGCAAAGGTATGAAACGCAGCTAGATCTCTTAAAAGTTGCTCGGGTTTTTCGAAATAATTATGCTCAGGAGTGCCTTGCACAATTCAATGACTGCAGGAAAGCCCAATGCCGGATACATCCGAGCTGTTCAAGAATGTATACGTCAATGACTGCGGTCTGGAGGTAAGCAGATGCCAGTAATGATATGCTTCAGTTTTTTTTTTTCATTGTGCAAAGAACCGATTCATGTATTATCATATTTTCAAAATGTGAAAATTACACTCTTATTCCAAGTGCCTTACTAAGATCATGCCTCATTGGACAATGACTACTTGACAGTTTCAGTTTAGCTTCAATTAACCTTCTGAACTGGATAGGATGATGCATCTTAAACTAATCATCTCTTCGCCTTGATGCAGTCTTTTGGGGTGGACAGGAAGGTGGTGAGAACCGTTCTTCCATAGGCTGCCAAACGAGGATCTTGGCTCTGTCAGACTGTTACGTTGGTATGATAGAGTCCAAGGAATCCGTAGTTAGCTGTATAGCGGACGTTTCTGTCCCTAAATAAGTCTGTACTAGCGAGTAGTGCGCGGCGTGCCGCCGCGCTCCAGTGATTCACTGGGGTTTGTTTCTATGTAGTATATGGGAATCGTTGTACATTTTGCATGTTTGTGTTTTTGCAATGAGTGAGAGAGCAGTTGTGCAATAGTAGTTTCTAGATAGAGTTTTTACATTACAATAGCATGAATTGTCTCGCTGATGTACTATGTCATGAGGTCTTTCTGATGTAGTGATATAGAGTTGAGCTCAGTTCCTCCCTTCAGTTTAGTGAAGGCTGAACATTTCATCAGAAAATAAAAAGAAATCAATCTGTCACTCAAATATGAAGCTTAACTTTACACAATCTGACACTCAGTTACACCGAAGTAGTCATTATACATAGCGAGCTACAGACCACCAAAACTAATCCTATCCTTGTCTGACACAGTTCACAATCTAGAAAGGGATGGCATAATCTACACTGTCCATTTTGCAAGAACAACATTGCGCCCCTGCAATCTAGATCTGCATGGATGGCAAGCGAGTTAATCTGTGAATTATAATTGTGCATCATCAAAAAATTTGGAGCCTTAATCATTACTAAGTACCAACGCCTGAAGTGACTTCAACAAGTATTCGCGAGGAAGCAAGTCTGACATTCCCGAAGCAGGTATTCTCTCGCGGCCAAACAACTCCTGAAGCCTGGAATCACATAGCATTGACATGCCAAACAACTCCTGAAGCCTATAATCACATAGCATTGACACACCCGTAGGATCCTCTACACAATCAAAGAGAGCATAAGCGGATTTCATGCATTCTAACGGGGTTAAAAATTGCATCGTCAATGATGGCATTATTAGGTGGGAAAAGGACAAGGGTATGATTGGCACACATTCTATACCATAACACTACTTACGGAGGAGTACATGTTCCTTAATGCAAATAATGAATCTTGTATTTGAAAACTGCTATAATTAACTTTTGAGATGGATACAGTTCCAAACCACAAACCACATTCTAGGACAAAACAAAAACTACAACATATCATGATGCATTCAGAGTCATCCTATAGGAAGAACACATCCAAACTGGTCTTTGAGAACCAAAAGTTCAGGTGGGATTTCATTCTCCGGAGAAGCTCTGAACCAATCCTTAAAATGACCAGGTAAAACTGGTTTTAGTCCAAAAGTGCAGATTCATATACAACCATTTTGTAGACTTACACAAAACATACAGCATGAAAATTGCAGCATTTCGTCTTCAAATTATTACACTTCAGACATGGCAAGAATGGTGTCTAGTCCAACGGAGCAATCGAAATGATGACCGTGCCAGTAAATTAGGTGCGTGCAAATTAATGATGTAAAGTTGCAACTAACTCGGGAGTGGACAGAAATCAAGAGCAATCTACCATTTTATATCAAATCCTTGACTCATCATCATGTCATATAATTAGTCCTGTCAAACTGATATATTTCTTAGAGGACCAGCGGAGCCAGAAATCATAGAACTTGATGTGTACACCTGCATAGAGCAGAAACAACATTAGGTATAATTTTGTTGCGATGAACCTGAATACAAAAACAAAATTTCAGAAGCATACTCTACTGTTAAGATTTCTATCTTATAATCCACTGTCATAAGAATTTGTAAGGAGCTATACAATGAGCCAAATAAAAGGAAGCATGAAGAATTAATGTTAAGTTTTCGGCAACACAATGAAGTTGTCATTTTTAGGATACTCTTAGAAAGAAAGTAGCAATTCCAGAGCAAGCACAGAGAAGCAATACTAACTAAAGGATGCAACTACATAATAAATCAAGCAAAATTTGCTTCACATGATCTATTTTATATATTTGTCCTAAGGGTCAGGGTCCAACTCATTTACCTTCTCCATTGGACAAATCATTGCTGAAAAACAAGTTTCTAATGCCCCACATGAAAATGGCACCATACACTTCACCTTCAAAACCTTAAACTCGTACTCTTCAGCCAGACAGCAAGAGACTGAAACAATGTCAAAATCCAAGGAGGCAAAACCACAAGACTAAAACATCCATAGAAAAGTATATACAACATAAAATGCACATATATATTCGTGTTCTTCCTTCCACACTTGCATGTAGGATGAGCTTAGACTGTAACAAGATTAAAACATCCAATATCTCTTACAATTCAGTTTTTTGAGGATGGTATAGCTGCTTACATAATCTTATTGCGGTGGTCAGAGGTTGAGCTGGCCAGGAGTTCGATCAAGAGTTAGTTGCTGGGGAAACATGTACGATGGGCGGCAGCGTTTCCCTGGATGGCTATCATGACCTGAAGCAGAGCGAGCTCAACATGAAGAACAGCAGCGGCTTGCGCTATTCCTAGTGATGGCATGACTTGACGTGGAGGGATGCTGGCTGTGGCAACACAACCACGAAAAGGAGCACATCGGCAGTTAATGGCTTCACGCCACAGGGCTGCCTCCAGGAATTCTGGGCCCCGAACCGAAATGCAAAAAATAGCCTTACAAAGTGAAATTTTCATATAACTAAACCCCTCCAATTATTTATAAATGTATCAAGTATTAATAATGTGTACTGAATAAAAAAACCAAGCTCTTATTCTACTAAAAAGCTTTATCATGATTATCTTCTAATTCTTGAACATATCCAGTACACAGCAAGGCGAGCTAAGTACAGGATCAATTGATGAATAATAAACTGATCAATGATTCCAGAAAAGATGAACATTACTTATTTAGCTATAATGGCACACACTCTACCATTGGATTGAAAAGAAATTACAGAGAGATGGATGACAGAAACAGGTCCAGTTGCTACAAGGTGATGACTATACATTGGCCAAAGAACTACAACTCGGTAGTAAGGGAAGGTAATAATTATCAGAAGTAATCTTCTCTATGAATTTACAGAGCCTAGTACCTTGCTGTTCGAAACCAAATAATGCAGATAGAGCGGGGTATGCTCCTATAGCTAGGGACTAACAGGGTGTGTACATATACTTGTCAAGGGGCATATATCACATGATTAATAACTAATAGCTTGTTAATTTGGAGGCAATTGTGTCAATGCCAGACAGCAAGACACATCGGATGATGTGATACAGAGAGACAACGCAATCTACATTTACGTTTTGGAAAACAAACAAATAATTTATTCAGTGACAATCATCAGCTACGACTAATCTTAAGAATTACAATGAAGGCACTTCTAAAACTATGCACACAGATCAGACAAGTGACAATCATCAGCTATGCATGGCTAATCTTAAGAATTGCAAAAAAGGGCACTTCGGAAACTATGCACACAAATAAAAAAAAATTCTTTCCCTTGTTGTCATCTTGCTACCAGTCTTTTCAGTTCAGTGGAAGAATTGAACCACTTTTTTAAATTGTAAAGTTATATAAATTTGGTAGCTGAAACAAAATCAATAATTAAGGAATATTGTTTCTGCATGTAAATCAAATGCTCTGACAGAACTATTTATCCCCATACAATCTCTACTGTACATGTACTCTCCATGAGCATGATTTCTGTTAAGAGTAAAAAATAAAAAGAAAGGAACAAATCAGTACATAAATTACTCTTAATGTATGCGTCAATGAATAGTTGAACATCTTTTATGCCAAAAGCAACATGCAGCAGAAAAATTAGGCCATATGATGGCTATAGAACTCTTTGCAGCAACAACACTGTCATTTTCTTCTTCATCCAAACAGCATCACACAAATCAGATCAACGACAACATAGTAGTAATCCTCATCCCAGCCATATACTCTCAAATCTCTCACATATCAGCGGCGCGCAAGTAGGAGCACGCATCACAGAACAATCATCACCAGAGAGAGAGAGAGAGAGAGAGAGAGAGAGAGAGAGAGAGAGAGATCTGACCGATGAGGCGGCGGCGGCAAGGGAGATGTTCCGGAAGGATTGAGGAAGTCGGGGGAGGGATCCAGGGGCGGGAGCGGGCTTGCTCTTGGCGACGCCGTCAAGCATGGGCCGGTGGTCTTCATCCATGGGACCGCACGTCGACGTGCGAGGCGCCGTTGGGGAGGAGGAGGGAGGAGGCTTTCCACACGGAGCTCTTGGGCAGGGACGGCGCCGGGAAGCGAGGTACCAGACAGGCGATGCGGGGCGCGGGAATCCATGGCTGATGTGGAGCAGAGACCGGCTTCATGGCTGGGCCGGACGGGTTTGGCGGCCATAGGAGGGAGGGGGCCGACTGGGGAGAGGCAGAGGTGGAGCGGATTGTTTTATAGAAGGCACAGAACGATCAAGATCTGTACAGAGTTTTCTAGAGGAAACTTGATAGGCAGCAACCGCTTAAGGGAAAAGATAAAAAAATATGCACGCGCATGCCAGAACGATCCAGAAAATCAGGAGGTGTCCTATGCAGATCGTTCAGTTGCAGTTACACGCGTCATTTTACCACGACCCTTTAAGAAAAAGTCAAAAAACCCAGAAAAATGAAACCCTTACGGGCCTAGTCTTCTTAGTATATAGAGACGCATGAGCATTCGGATCCTGTACTGCATTGCACTAGTCATTTCCTAGTTTGTGTTGTGGATCTCAATTGGGCTATGCAGCTTAATTTTTTTTGTGTCATCTGCTTAAGGCATTCTGTCGATTAACAGATCATGCAAATCTGATGATCGACGACGAAATGAGTTACTTTGCAAGATGCAGTTGATTTGTACTGTACTACCTTCGTTCCCGATTTGTCTCAAGTCAAACTTGTATAAGTTTGTTCCAGTTTATAGAAAAATATGTTATCATCTAGTAGAACATGAAATTAGTCTCTTGAAATACTTTATGCCATATATTTTCGTATTGTTCTATATTCGGTGTTGTAAATCATAGGAAATTTTTCTATAGAGTTGGTCGAACTTGGACAAACTTGGATCTTCAGTTATTTTGGAATCTGAGGGAGTATGTAGTACACCAGTACTCTTGCTGTTCTCAGAGGTTAAATTATGATTTTCGATGGTAGTATGTCACCACGAAGCAGCGAGAGTTAGTCTTTGGTACACCCCCTAAGAAAGTTTACGACTTGCGATGCAAATCATGGTGAAGATTACAACTCGCCCCTCGGCTAAAAGGGCAGTTTAGTACATTTAGTTTTGAGATATCAACATTGCCTGCAAGCAGAACTGAGCGAGATTCAAGTGAAATTTAAGAATGGGTGGCTATTTACAGTGTGCTGATTGCATCTCCAAAGCGGACCGCAGTCCGCCAGCGTGTCCAGACGTCCGTTTTTTCATAAACTGAAACCAAACAAAGAGGGGTTTGCGGGAGTCCACATCCATCTACCCTCATTTCTCTCTGTCTGGAGCGCAGAAGGTCATTGCTGACTACTCCGTATTTTTTTCCTTCACCCTCATTTCTCTCTGTCTGGAGCGCAGAAGGTCATTGCTGACTACTCCGTATTTTTCTTCCTTTGCATCAGCGGAAGGCTTTGAAACCTACTAACATGTTTGGCGGAAGCCACTTTATTTCATTTCTTTCAACTACAAATCCTTGCATCAGTAGTGCTAGTACGTGACATTCTTCATGCATGTGAAAGGCTTCCGTCAACACTCACTTGGATTACTGTGCTAGTACGTGACATTTTTCATGCATGCACGTCCCCTTCCGCCAAAACGCGTGTTTCTTGGTAAAACAAAGTTACTAATAATCCAGACATTATCATAGTGAGTCATGCATATTTTGGTACGAAGCCTTTCTTCAAGTGTTGGCGGAAGCTACTAATCCATGGATTATTACTGATATTTGGCTGATCTTTTTCTTCTTAAAAAGCGGATGTTTGAGACAGGGTTGGATGGCCGGATCCCATATCAGTGTTCGTGAACCAGTCCTCGTCGATCCACGGACGGATATGGTGTTCGGTTTAAGGGTCAGCGTTGGAGATAACCTTAGTCCACGGCTCTAAGTCATGAATGACATGGCATCCCGCCAACCGTAGTGTACGCGTTGATTTGCCTAGATTTAAAGTATTACCCGTAAAAAAAAGTTTGACCCATCTACAATTTAGTGATGCGAGCGATTCGGAGTCCGAACCCAGTGATGCGGCGGCGGCAAAGGAAAAAAAATATCTGGCAGGGAAGTGAAAGTGACCTTTCTCTTCCTTCTTTCCCTAGCAAGACAAGCAAAGACTTGTACTGCTCGTGAGACCTTCTCCCGCTAGCGACGCCTGGCATTACGAATCCTAAAGCAGCAGCATCTTGTTCCCCACTTCCCCGTTTCCAAATCTCTCCCACGACCCAAGCTGCAGCCGCCGGTGTGATACGCCCAGGCTGCTCGTCACATCGCCGCCGGTGTGCCGCTCGACGCCAGGAACATCATGTTGCCAGTCTTTCGTCAGTGTCGACAGAACATTGTCAGTGTCCAGCCCCATGTGTCAAGATGCAGCCAGCAGCAGCAGGTAACAACTCCAACGCCGAGTAGCCAGGCCACAGCACCGGTGCCGTGAGCGGGCCGGATGAGGAACATGGTCGTGGAAGGAGCACCGGTGGCTAGCGACGCAGCGAGCAGAGGAGTTGCGCCTCCATGGGCCTGCTGTCGGGGCGTCGAGGAGCATGGTTGTGGACGGCGTGGGAGAGCATCGGGGACGGGCTCGGGTACTTCGCGACAGAGCGAGCAGAAAAGTGACGGCGGCGGCGGCTAGGGAGCGTAGGCGGCCGCGAAGGAAAAGGGATTAGGGATTTGGTAAACGGGGCGGCTGCAAGTCGGGAATGGAAACATGTTTCCTGCTTTGAGATTCGTTTCTCCAGCTGTCAGGCGCTAGACAGGGTCTCTACAACCTCAAGGTTTATTTGCATCGGTCTCTACAACCTCAAGGTTTATTTTAGACTTCACTCTTATCTCGACAAATGTTTGTGCCTTGTAGCAGAGTTCAAAGATAAATAGACGGAACAAGAGCTACTAAAATCGCATATGCATTTTGCTTTATTTCAGCACATTTTTTTTGAAACAAGGCAAAAAACTTGCTATTTTCATTGATTAAGAAGAAGGAGAATTGCCCGGTTAATTGACGGAAAACCGGGCTAAAACTAACACGATCCAGCCCATAAAATGGGCACCACCGGCCAACCTGGCCACCGACATGGAACACAGAGCTGCAGGACAGCTGCACAAGCCACGACGGCACATGCCAACAGATGGCCACACGCACAAACAACTGACAGCTCCGACTTTGACGACGAGCATCACAAGGGAAATATGCAGGACTTGCGCCAACCGTGCTCACCGCAAACGACCACCGAGTGCCTGTCATCGTCGCCGCCTGCACTCGCTCCACCGCAGCTCCGACTTCAAAACCACCAGGACCCACGGAAGAGCACCTCGGACACGCCGGGAAGATCCGACTACCAAAGCCCGAGCCGCGACCAAAGCTCCTCTCGACGCCGTCATCATTGCCATACAGAAATCAATGCCCCCGAAACAGCCTCCTCAGCAAACCACGCGGCGAAGATGCCGCCAACCACCGCGGCGAAGATGCCGTCAATCACCGGTCTCCAGTTGTAGCCGGCTCCAAGACGATGCCCCCAAGGAGAAAGAACACGTGAAGGCGCCTTCATCGCCTGATCCCGCGGATCAGAGGTTTCCCTCCAGAGCCAAGGCCGCGGGAAGAGGGGAGAGGCAGCACACTGCATCGACGCTTCCAAGAAAGAGAGCGGCGCCCGCGGGCGTCGCCGCCGCCGCATCCGGCAAAGGCCGGAGATAGAATTTCTCCCGGTGAAGCTCGTCCACCAATCGCCCAACCGCCGCCACAACCGCCGCCACCAAACCTCGTAGAGCACCGAGGCACGCCGTCTGACTCCAACTGGCCGCAGGATCCCCCGATCCGCCACGTCCAGGCACGCACCGCCCCTGGCCGAAGCCGCCGCCACCAAATCCAGGGCCGCCGCCCCGGCAACCGCAGCCATAGCCAGCAGATCTGGCACCCACCTCGCGCTGCATTGCCATGAAGCCGCAGATCCTCGCTGCAACACCGGAGCGGAGGGGGAGGGCTGCCACCCCGTCCCGAATCCCTCGTGGACGAGCTGCCGGGCCGAACCCGAACGCAGCCCGCACCACAGCCGCACTGCCTAGCCACACCTCAGCCGCCAGCCGGAGAACCCAGCAGGCACAGCTGGAGAGCCAAATCCGGCCGCACTCGCCCAGATCTGGCGAGCTGCCGTCAATGGATCGCCGAGAGGGCTGCCAGATGCCGGCTCGGAGCTGAACGCGAGGAGGATGCTCCAGTCACCGGAGAAGAAGGGGGGCGCCACCCAATCACGCCTAGCCGGAGAGGAGCGCCGGCAGAAGCCCGCCGGCCACACGCATCCACGTAGCGCAGCGAAGGGGGCCGGGCCTCCCCACCGAGAGCCGCCAGGCGAGAAGAGCGCCTCCGCCGCCGCCGTCCGCCACGCGGGCTTAGCCCGGCGGCATCCTCCGGCGACGGCGGCGGAGAGGGGAGGGGGAGGAGGCTGACCGGCGGGGGACGGGAGTCTTCCGGTTCTATTGAGTTCTACAGCTTGAATTACCTCACACAGAGTTGTGGCGGTTCAGCACATTATTCATCCAAAGATTACATAAATACATCTGGTCTGACATCCGTTGACAGAAATGACGTTCAAATTATTTCTTGCATGGATTTGGGAGTGGGGCACCGCAGAGGCACTTGTTGTGCTGGAAGTTGTAGACATCCAACCTCGCCAAGGCGGCCGGAACCTGGCCGCACAGCTTGTTGTAGCTCACGTTGAACTGCCGCAGGTTCGTTACATTCGCCACCTGCGCTGGGATGCCGCCGCGGATGGCGTTGTAGCTCGCATCCATGGCTTGCATCTCCTCCGGGAACTGAACGCTGGAGAGGTCGAAGCTGAGGGCGTTGTGGGACAGGTCAATGCTTTGCAGCTTCTTTGCCCTGCCGAAGAACACGGACGCGTCGCCGGTGAGAGCGTTGTGCGAGAGGTCGATTTGCACGAAGCCGACTGCAGCGAACTCGGCCGGGATGGAGCCAGAGAGGTGGTTGTTGGAGAGCCCAAGGTAGGCGATATCAGGGTATTTGGAGTTGGAGAAGAGTGGCGGGATGGTGCCAGTGAGACTGTTGTTTCTGAGGTCGACGGAGTCTAAGTAACGGAGGCCCCCGAGCGTGGCCGGGATGGCGCCGGAGAGGAAGTTGGAGGAGAGGGTGAGTTCTGTGAGCTTGGTCAGTGCGCCCAGGAAGGACGGAATGGGGCCCGAAACGGAGGTAAGAGAGATGGAGAGCGAGGCGAGCTTGGATAGCTTGGCGATTCCCTTCGGGATAGGGCCGGAGATGGCCGGGAGGTAATAGAGGTTGAGGACGAGAAGCTCGGTGAGGCCGGAGATGGCGTCCGGGATGGTGCCCGTAAGGGTGAAATCCACGAAGAAGACGAGGGAGATGACGCGACCGGCGTCGTTGCAAGTGGCGTCGTGCCAGTCGCAGCACGGGGTGGAAGGAGTCCACGAGGCGAAGTGGCTCTGATTGCCGAAGGCGGACTTGATGGCGAGGAGCGCGGCCTTATCGCTAGGGTGGCAGTCTTTGTCATTCTTGGCGGAGGCGATGAGCGCTCCGGCGAGGAGGAGGAGGAGGAGGAGGGCGGGGAAGGCATGTGCCGAGGGTGGAGTGCTCATGGTGCTCCGGCGGAAGTGACCGGTCTCTCACTTCGGTTGGGTGCCTCTTCCATGAACAGCCGGGCACATATATAGCCATTGGTACATTTGAATTGATTGGTTGAGACTGGTCGAAATTCAGCGGCGATCATTCATGCACGGGGATATATATCATACTCCCTCCGTTTTTATTTACTCTGCATATTAGAGTTGACTGAAGTCAAACTTCATAAAGTTTGACCAAGTTTATAAAAAACAATATAAACATTTATCATAATAAATCTACATGATGTGAAGTACATTCAATAATAAATCTAATGTTGTTGATTTCTTATTGTATATCTTAATATTTTTGTTTATAAACTTGGTCAAAGTTTGTAAAGCTTGACTTTAACCAAAGCTAATATGCGAACTAAATAAAAACGGAGGGAGTACTATATGGAACTTTTTGGCAGCAAGCCTGGCGAGGCAAGCTGGTCAAAACATAGTCAAAATCCTAGATGCTGACTGCTGGTCAAACTTGACGGGTAGGCATGCATGCATGCATCGACTAATATGCATGCTCTCGCCGACTACTACAAGTCATGGATGGGCTCATCTAGCACAAGAGAGTGAGAGACCTTCCCATGAGAAAAATTAGTAGTTATATTTTTTAATGAAAGAAAAGATACTTACAATTACAAATCCTTCAAATAAGTGTTGGATTTGTAGAGAAGTAGTTGAGGCGCTTTGTTGTACTTCCGAATCTCTATAATAGATCTGATCCTTTTTGCAAAATAAAAATAAAAATGAGGATGATGGGAATTGTATGGCAGCTAGCCCATGGACCATGGACAAACGTGCACCCCGTTTAGATGCAGATACTTCCTCTATTCATTTTTATAAAACCTTGAAGACATTTCAGATAATATACAAAACAACCCATTTTAAGTTGTCTGAAATGACTTACAAAAATGAACGGAGGAAGTATTTTAAAAGTTAAAGAAAAGATTAGAGAAAACCAAGTATATGCAAAACAATAGAGTCCGGGCTCTGTTCCTCTTTACGAAAAAATATGAACAATGTAGCCTCTATGGTGGAATGGCTAAAAAGATTTATACACTATTTATGAACGGAGGGAGTATATGGGATTAGATACCCCGCATGAGAGATTGGCCCGGCCCGATCGTGATTATCGTGTCGTACAAAGGTGTGCAGCACGGTACTTGATCCGTCCTGCTCCGTAGACAAACGTGGACAATTTAGTCCTAATTGAGTCATGGTGAGTTAGGTCAATTTGTATTCTTGTTCATATGGAGGCCTATGCGGGACGCCATCCTGCACCCCTAGTCGTACAAGAGCGGAGTCGAAAAGCTTGCTGCCTAGGAACGAGCCTCAATGGCAGCTCCAAGCATCTGACTTGGAGTCGTATTTTTCCACACTTTTTTTTTCATTGACTAGCTAATATGCATGTGAGTTGCTATGGGTTTATTTTTCATAGGCCTTAAAGAATTTCACTACTGAAAAAATCTGTTTCTCATTTAAACTCCATAGCATCCTTTTCATCATTCCTTTCGTCAGTGCAAGTGTCAATTGCATCCCCTGTGTTTACCCAAATAAAAGGGTTGGACCAGGAATCTCACTATATATATATATATATATATATATATATATATATATATATATATATATATATATATATATATATATATAGGATGGGTCTATTATGATAACACCTTAAGAGTCTTATTCTACACATCAAAACGTCTTATTCTGCTAACACCTACTAAACCACCCAGCCCGACAAATCAAGCCGCAGCAAAAGGCCCACCCCACCCCCACCTCCCGCACAACGCCCCCTCCTCTCCCCGATCCAAATCCCCACCTCCGTCCACCTTCGCGCTACCACCGCCGCCCGTCCACATTCTGCCGCGCACGCCCGCTTGCCCTTGACCCGTCCACCTTCACATCGCGCCGCCGCCGTCGCCTCCCCGTCCACCTTCGCCGCGACGCCGCTGCCTCGCCCGCCCCATCCACCTTCATCGCCCCGCCACCGTGCCACCGCCCCAAATCCCGGCCATCCCGCGCCGCGAACCACGTCCCCCGCTGCCGCCGGTCACCGCCAGGCGCAACCAAACCCATCCCCTCCATCTCCTAGGAGCTCCCATGGCCACCCCTTACCCTCTAGAGCTCACACCGCCAGTTGGATCCAGCGGCCACCGCCCCTCATCGCCCCGACTGGGCTTCCCTCCACCTCCCACCGTCGCCAAAGCGCCGGCTGACAATGGATCTGCCGCCCGACCATGGATCCAAGCCGGCAACCGCCCCCTACGTGCCTCCTGGCCATGGATCCGTGCTAGCAGCCCCCCATCCCGACCAGCGACTCCGGTGGCTGCTCATCTAGATCGGCAGGGACACCCCCCCTCCTCACGGCTGGTACCCCGATTCCCGCATGTGTGCTGCAACGAGGCGGCATGTGTGCTGCAACGAGGCCGCCCGCGAGCTGCCTCCTCCTGGCCGTGGTCATGCTCCATGTTCGGGTCCCTGTCTTCATGCGAGTCCTCGTCCAACGCTTGACTTTGTTGGCCTCCCTCGTCGTCAGGCACTACGCCGCAACCACCGGCCTCGAGCATCCTCTCGTCCCCCTTCAATTGTTTTTTTGCTTTTTTCTGATAGTTCGCTTGGGGCGTCAGTGCTATGCAGTTCGTCGTCGTCGTGGGCACGGCGTGTAGCTCCGAAGGAGCAGTCCGATTAGGGGTGCACCACATTTTTATTTGTTTTGTTTTTCAGTTTTGAGGCAGTGCGTATGTGCCCAACAGTCCACTCTTCTCTGTAATGCATAAAAAGGGAGTAAAACCAATTATAAGGAGAAAACTACAACGTAGTTTACTCGCCAAAAAAACTAAATACAAATGCAGTTCATTGAAATAAAAAAAACCCAGTCAGGATGGGTTTGGTCTGTGTGGCCCCAGCAATGGCCCGCTAGTTCATGTAGTTGGGTGGATGCGTGGGATGCATCCCCCTGTGTTGAATTATGTTGCCCTTCCCCCTGTAATGAACATGTGATAATGTGTGTTTTCAGTATTTTCGCATTGTTCGTGTAGTGCACATTTGCCGCCCCTGTAGTGCACTAGTCTTCTTCGTGCAGGGCAGAACGTGTGCCAATAAAAATATAATGGAGGAAATGCATACAGATAACTACTCTCTTGTGCTTGTAGTGCAGAACACACGATGGGAAAAAGAAAAAGAATTACTTCTCAGCAATGCAGAACACTCTTTAAATTTTTGTTCGAAGTTTGAGTAAGGACATGAGAAAGTTTGAAAAAGAAGTCAATATGAAAGGTTCACTTCTTTTTGTAATGTATTTTCTTTTCCTTGTGGGATGATTGCAGCTCACTTTCAGCAGTGGTACGATTCGTTGCGGTTCCAATTACACTCAATGTTAAGTGCAAGAAAAAATTGTTAGGCAAACGACAAAAAAAAGTATTGCGGCTCACACCATTTGATGCAGTGCGGTTTTCAGATTGAAGCAGTGCGGTCAGTTTTCTGATGTTGTTCATCTTGTAAGTGCAAGAAAATTGTGATCAAAACGATAAAAAAGTAATGTGATTCACTTCTCCATACTTTGCGGTTCACTTACGCCCGATGTGAAGTGCGGTCTCTCATGTGAGAAAATTTTACGTCCGTCAAAAATAAATCGAGGCTCGTTTGATAGTCTGATGCAGTGCGGTTTCCAGTCTAAAGCAGTGCGTTTTTCCGTGTGATGCAGTACATACGGTGATTTTGGTGTCGCGAAAAAACAGAGTGTCCGCATTTCGTTAAAATCAAAATTAATCTTCAACCGTAAGGAATCAGAGAGAGTGTTCTACATGAAAAAGTTGTGCCTCATCAATATCTTTCTAATGGCGTATAATTCGAATCATTTCGACTAGCGGTTTGCAAAAAATTCACGAAAAACGGCCGCTGCCTCCCGTCGCCAGCCGCATGATTTTCAAAATTAACTAAAACCGTAAGAAATTTCAAAAATATTTCAACATATGAAAGTTGCGCCTCGTTCGTAGCTTTCCAACGGCGCATCACACGGCTCGTTTCGAGAAACGGTTCAAAAACTGGAGCAAAAACAGTACCGAAATTTTGAAAAAATTTAAAAAACAGAATTCCGCGATTTAGTAAATTTGAAACTGCTCTTAAACCGTAACGAATTAGAGAAAAATTTATATATAAAAAAAATGCGCCTCAATGATATCTATCCAACGGCGTATCGTTTGCTTTATTCCGATGAGCAGTTTAGAAGAAATCGCGAAAAAATGCTTGCTTCCACTCGTCATGGGCCGCATCATTTTCGAAACTGCTCTTAAACCGTGTGGAATCTCGAAAAATGTTCAACATGTAGAAGTTGCGCCTAATCCATAGCTTTTCAACGGTATATTACACGCCTCATTCCGATAAACGGTTAAAAAATTAAAGCAAAAACAGTACCAGAAAAAATAACGCTTGCAGTTTTTTCCGACGAGAAGTTCACTCGTGTGAGTACTGCAGCACAGTTGGTTCAAAGATTGACGTGCACTTGCGTTCAACGTACAGTGCGGAAGTAGTGTGCAGAATAGTTATTCTGCTAATATTAGCAGAATAGACCGTCTATATATGTATATAAACTCTATTAATAACCCAGGGTGAAGAATAAGTAATTCTCTAGCCGGTCGAACGACCTAGCCGGTGGACTTCATCGCAATCGCTCCGCGTGACCCTCGTAAAAAAAACTTTTATTGCGTTGCTTGTGACTAATTTTTCACCGTTTAGGAGCTAACCCACGTCCCCGCAGTTTTCGGGCCGATTCAATCTGGGAGCGGAAGCGGCGAGCGGTTTCGGCGGCACGCGGAGGCAGGTTTCGGCGGCGAGATGGCGGGAGCTACGGGTGGACTCGGCTGCTTGTGGCACTGGGCGTGACCCCGATGGCCGGTGGCAGCGTCGAGGCGAGCAGCAATGCAGGAGGCTTCGCGACGGCCGGCGGCCTTGCGGCGGCTGTACGCAGGGGAATCAGCCCCTTGCTCTCCTCGCTCTCCTCTGCGACCTCATCAGTTGGAATCGAGAAGGCCATATCCCTAGCTCCCTCTCCAACAGAAACCGCTAGAGTCGATCGCTACCTCCCTACCTGAGCACCACCCGTCACCCCAACCTCCAGAGCCTGCCCATCAGTGCCTCAATAGGTCAGGAAATTTCTCCTATATGTGAATCTCGACTATGGTAGCAGTTCTGATTGTGCAAAATCACCAAGTGTGTCTTCTCCTTTTCTTGCATTTAATTGTTTCACCCAATTCTTTGATATGGTGTATCAGAATAGGGTAAGTTAAGATGATCGTATGATTGATATGGTGAAATATGTTATGATTTAGGTAGACTTGGTTGTAATAGCTCGTCTATGTTAAATCAATCCACCAACATAGCTGAAAGAATTTTAATGGAGATTAGTTAGAATTTGATTTCCGTGATGGTATTCTGAAAAGCAACTTGCAGCCCGGTATTGCTAGTGGCAAGAAGAGTACTCTTCAATGTTACGACTGCTCTTGTTTGCTTTTGGATTAGGTTACAACTTTATTATGTAGTTAATTCATTTTTCTGGCCTCAACTAAATCATTCTTTTCGAATTCAGTGTCCATTAGATTTTCACAAGGTGGAACAGGGCCTGTCTCAAATGCTAACCTGATTGAATAAACCTCTGGGGCAGAGTCCAATTTTGTGTTTGAGCCCTAGAATTCATACAATACTTACACGCATATTCATTGGAAAAAGGTTCTCTGCTCTTTAATCCACTTTGTACGTTGCCAACGTGCAGTTTGAATGCACGGGGAGCTGATAAATTACAGATTTTCATTATTATTTCTGTTTATTTGTAGCCTGATGTGGCATGATGTGAGCTCAAGCCTTATTTATTCAGGATGAATCTGGGGAGCTTTTTATACTCAAGGTGGTGTTACTGTTTTCACCTGGGTTTGTTTGTTTTAGACATCTCGCACAACAATATGTGAAAGTTCATTTGTCGAGACCTCGTGTAAATTTATTGACTTAAGCCACTGTAACGCCCCCGATGCGGGTATATCTCTCACGTGTCGAGGCACGACTTAGAGGCATAACCGCATTGAAAGCAATGTCGCAAGTGAGGTAATCTTCACACAACCCATGTAATAAATAAGGGAAAGATATACATAGTTGGCTTACAGTCGCCACTTCACACAACACATAAATAAACATCCATCATTCAAAGTACACTCAAGGTCCGACTACGGAACCAAAATAAAAGAAGATACCCCAAATGCTACACAGATCCCCGAATCGTCCCAACTGGGCACCACTACTGATCATCAGGAAAAGACACATAGTAACGACCACGTTCCTCGTCGAACTCCCACTTGAGCTCGGTTGAGTCACCTGCACCGCATCGCCGGCACCTGCAACTGTTTTGAAGTATCTGTGAGTCACGGGGACTCAGCAATCTCACACCCGCGAGATCAAGACTATTTAAGCTTATAGGAAGGACAGAGTAGTAAAGTGGAGCTGCAGCAAGCGACTAGCATATATGGTGGCTACATCGCAAAAGAGAGCGAGAAGAGAAGCAAAGCACGGACGTGAAACTAGTAGCGATCAAGAAGTGATCCTGAACTACTTACGTCAGACATAACTCCAACACCGTGTTCACTTCCCGGACTCCGCCGAAGAGACCATCACGGTTACACACGCCGTTGATGTGTATTTTATTTGAGGTCAACTTCGGGTTTTCTACAACGGACATTAACAAATTCCCATCTGCCTCATAACCGCGGCACGGCTTTGAAAGATATTACCTGCAGGGTGTCCCAACTTAGCCCATTATAAGCTCTCACGGTCAACGAAGGATATTCCTTCTACCGGGAAGACCCGATCAATCTCGGAATCCCGGACTACAAGACATTTCGACAGCAATAAAACAAGACCAGCAAAGCCGCCCGATTGTGCCGACAAATCCCGATAGGAGCTGCACATATCTCGTTCTCGAGGCACATCCGGATGAGCAATGCGTCGGCAACCGAAGATGCCCCAAGTTGCCTCGGGGTGGCACCGCAAGTGGCTCTAGTTTGGACCAACGCTCAGAGGAGCATTGGCCCGGGGGGGTTAAATAAAGATGACCCTCGGGCTCGCGAAAACCCGGGGGAAAAGGCTTAGGTGGCAAATGGTAAAACCAAAGTTGGGCCTTGCTGGACGAGTCTTATTCAAAGCGAACTGTCAAGGGGGTCCCATAAATCACCCAACCGTGTAAGGAACGCGAAAATCAAGGAACATAACACCGGTATGACGGAAACTAGGGTGGCAAGAGTGGAACGAAACACCAGGCATAAGGCCGAGCCTTCCACCCTTTACCAAGTATATAGATGCATTAATTATAGCAGATATATATTGTGATATCCCCAACAAGTAACCATGTTCCAAATAAGGAACAACATCTCCATGTTCCAACAAGGAACAAACTTCAGCTTCACCTGCAACTAGCAACGCTATAAGAGGGCTGAGCAAAGCGGTAACATAGCCAATCAACGGTTTGCTAGGAAAAGGATGGTTAGGGGCTGACATGGCAATATGGGTGGCATGACATTGCAAGTGGTAGGCATCGCAGCATAGGCATAGCAAAAGAGCGAGCAACTAGCATAGCAAAGATAGAAGTGATTTCGAGGGTATGGTCATCTTGCCTGCAATGTTCTCAGAGTTGTCGAAAGCTTGATCCTCGTAAGCGTTCTCAACAGGTTCCTCGTTCACGTACTCGTCTCCCGGCTCTACCCAAAGCAACAACACAAACAAAGGAACCACAATAAATCACGGTGCAATGCACAATCAACATGATGCAAAACATGACATGATATGCGGGATGCGATATGCAATGCGTATGTGCGCTCCGGAAGGTAAATGATGAACCAGGCATCAACTTGGGAAACCAAGTATGCCACTGGAAAGATGAGATGATTTCGGTTGAAATCGATATAAAGATCACCGGAAACGGATGCACGGTTTGCAAATGACAAGCAAAACAAGAATGGCGCAAATCTGCCATTAACAGCATGATGCCACTTAGCAAGCAACAATTAATTAAGCTACTGCACCCAAACGTACCAACAAAGTATATGGCAGTGATCTACACGAGATGGTCGACAAAAGATGAGCACTGAGCTACGGCTAGTTCACATCATAACAGGTTCAAACAAGCATGGCAAAAGTGCACAAAATATCAGGCTGGACATGGCAAAAACAGCATCAGGTTGCAATGTTCAGAGCAACAAAACTACATGCTACAGGAACTTAAAATAGCAAAACATGGCATGGCATGAATCTACTCAAAGCATAGAACAAAAGTCCCTTACTGACCATAAGCCAAAAAGGATTATAAAATATAGTAACACCCATGTCAATATTGAAAGTTTCGTTAACAGATTCAGCAACATGGCATGTCAAAAACTGTTAACAAGTAGGCATGTTTACAAGCTCAACGCACTCACTAGAGAGCCTTATATGATAAACTAAGCATACATACATCAATAAGACATGCCATAGAAGACATACATGGCAAGAACAATAACATAGCATACATGGATCATCCACAACAACCTAGGCAAAATTGAATAACATGTAAACAATCTGCCAGGAAACATTTGATAGCAAAAGTAGAGCTCGATTGACTCAAGCTATGGCACTCCATAATTGCAAACAAAGGCATGGATGGATAGATAAAGACATGTTTTACAAAACATCCTTACTGAAGTATCTCAAAATATGCATAGATCTCTCGGTATCATCAAGTTAACATGGCATCAAAATCAGCTAAAACAGGGCTGAAATCAGCAACATCAGGACACCTACTTTGCATGCTTGTGCTAGTCACCACATAGATCACAAAAATACATGGCATACACCCCTGGAAAGATGGCATGGCATATTTCAAAACACATGTAGGACTCAAATTCATAGGGTGCACCCAATAATCATGGCAAAAATAACAAAAGTGCAAGTTCTGTTAAGAAACAGAAACTAACATCACATAGCACTCTTCTAACAGAATTTAGGGCATCAAGATGAGCTCAAATAAAAATGATGCAATGGAATGAAATGATCTACTCTTCGAGACGAACATTTTGACATATTATACGCGCAAAATGGATCTACAGATGCAAAGATATAGCACGTTGAAAATGCAACAAAATTCAATGAGATTAAGGACTTAGAGAAAAAAGGAGGGGGAGAGAGGTCAATCCAGGCGCACATGAACCGAGGCGGATCGGGCTGGCCCGATCGGACGAGGGCGGCGGCGGCTTCGGTGGCGCCGGAGGAGCGGGCGGGCGCGGGCGGCGCCGGAGGAGCGGCGGCCGGAGCCTCATGGCGTCTGGGCGGCCTTCCCGGCGACGGAGCATGGCAGATAGGCAGCCGAGGAGGCGGCAAGCGGTGGCGGCGCCAGCCAGGCGAACCGGGAGGAGCGCGTGGCAACGCCGGCGCAGCGAGGGCGGCGCGGCGCTCCGGCCGGCGCGGCAGGCGGCAGCGGCAAAGCGGCCATGCCATGGCGGCAGCGCCGCGCCGGGCAAGCGAGGCCGGATGGGCCCAGCCCACGGCAGCGGAGGAGGCGGAGGGACAGGTGGCGGCCTCCGATTAGGCGGGCTGCGGCGGGCGTGTCCGGCGGCGGCTGGACGCGTCCGGCGGAGAAGGAAAAATCTAGGGTTTCGGGGAGTTTGATCCGCGAATTTGGACGGGGAGTTTGCTTAAATAGGCATAGAGGAGCTAGGAGAGTCCAAATGAGGTGTAGTTTTCGCCCACGATCGTGATCGAACGACGGAGAGCATGGAAGTGACTTAGATGGGTTATTGGGCTGTTTTGGAGGGTGTTGGGCTGCAACTTAAAAGAGGCCTTTGCGAGAGTGCGGTTAACCGTAGGAGTACCAAACGAGCTCCAAATGACCGAAACTTGACCGGTGGTCTCGGTGGTATACCAAGGCCACTAGACAAACCTCGGTCCATTTCAAGAAGGTTTAGTACCCTTTACGGAAAAACGTAAAAGGGCCGCCGGGAGATAGGAGTCTTGGGATTGCAAAAGCGGACAACGGGAAAAATGTTCGAATCATGAGACGAACACGTATGCAAATGCGATGCACATGATGACATGATAAAAAGCATGACATGGACAAAATGCAAAATGAAGAAAAACCCAACCACGGAGGGAATATCATATATCAATGCCGAAAATGGCAAGAGTTGGAGTTACAAATATGGAAAGTTACTTCCGGGGTGTTACAGCCACTGTATTTGAAAGATTTTGGCTACGCTCATCTGCTATAGGTTACTGCAATCCCAATCTTGGTCGGACTTGCTAAATGTGTAGTGAAAAAAAAAGCAGGATACATTGCATATGAAGCTGGATACTTCTATTACCATTTTAGTATTGAAAATACTATGACGTGAAATTTCGGGTTGTGGCTGCATAACAAGTTTTGTAGTAGTTAAGATGTCAGTCATCTCTTATGTTGATTTAGCCATGATATCCAATTTTTAATGCGGATGGAAACTGGGGTAACCACATCTATTATATGTTGTGGAAATCTCATATGTAGTCGACTTAACTAAATATGGTATTAGGAAACAACAGCAGCCAGAGATACAAAAGAAAGCATGTAGCATATTCAGAGTTTGTAAGGTAACATAACACATTAGGAGTTGATACTGCTAGTGTATACTAACATTGGAACAGCTGCACATCTCAGCCTAACATATTTGGCAATTTGCTCTTTTAAAATTATCTGCATCGCCAAAGAATGTTCCAGTATCATACTGATTGGGTTGCACCACTATGCTAGATCATTAAGATTTGCTATTTTGTCTCGCACACTAAGGTTATCTTAGATGAATGTTATGTTTCATGTAACCAAAGATAGATAGTAGATGATTGATGATGGTTGATTCAAATAAACAAAGTACAAAGAGACGAGGCATGTTTTTTATCCTGCAATTACTATTGCTAGTATGTTTATAAGATCCAAAATGAGACGTCTGCCATGAATATTTTGAACATGTCAGCTTTTGAGGTGCTCTTGTATATTTTAGCTGCAATATTTGATTCTTGTAATTTCCTATTATGTAATTATGACAATCTTATCTTCCATTTATGAAAGAAACCTTTGGCAAAAAAGAAGTGTGAAAGCAACCAGCTAATGCATCAGTAAAAATGTATTCATTAGTTCATGGTGACTTAAATATGATTTCATATGACCTGCAAAAAAAGATTTCATACATATTTGTAAGTTCTTAACCTACTGTAACTTTTTAGTGATCCTTGCTTCCCCCTTCAGTGCCAGCAATAATGCAAAATCTATTTGATTGTAGCCCTTTTCACATTATCTTTTAACATGACATTTTTGTATTTATTGGAGCAAGTAATTTATCCTCCGTTTTTATTTTATTTTTGCTTTTCAGAGTGATGAGATGACATGCACTACTTCCAGTAAGGTCAAGAAAATCCATACACGAGGTACTCAGGGTTCTGCATGAGATACGGTGCATGCTGAACAACCAAAAATGAGGGAGACCATTCATTTTGAATGAGATCTGATGCATGATCCAATACAATAGCAACTAGTCAGACATGAATTGGTATCTTCATTCGAATTGAAGAACACTAGCAGTGAAGCATCTGCATTTCAGCAGCAGGGGAAGAAGTCAGCCCACCCAGAAGCGGCAACACCATTACAAGTGGTAATATCAGAAATGTAACTTCTGTTTGAAGTAAATGATAGGTGTCTCTGTCACCAACACCTTGTCCCAAGAAATAGATATCTGATGCTAAATACCCAGATTGTCAGTAGGGGTTTAAACGGCACACTGTATAAGCCCACTTATCGGTCAAACAGTTCAAGAAATTATTTTTTGCTGGAAAATGAACTATCGAGCTATAAAAAAAATGGTCAGGGTTTGTGGCACCGTTTATCACGCCATTTATATTCTGTTGGCTGAATGCTTTCCTATGGATTTTCTGAATTTGCTTTCTTTGGAAGTAGGCCAATTCCTGTTATCCTACATTGTATGCAAGTTATCGATGTAATCTTACAGTACATGGTAAGTATCTACACGGGCAACTAAAAAAAGAATTATCTACACGCGAGGGACCATACTTCTTTGTATCCTATGGTAAGGTAGGCATCCGTGCATAATATATAAGTATGCACGTCCCCAAAGCTGAAACTATACAGGTGGCAAAAAGAAGACAAAAGATTTTCACGTGGATGCCGTCTTTCTTCAAAGGAAAATGATTTCCATGTGGTTTGTTGTAATCTCAGCATGTGGGCCGACACGGTATGATGGCTGTAATCTTACCTTGTGTCTTTCTTTCCCAGAACCAAATCTTACCTCATTCTTTTTGAAGTAATATTATGGTACTCCATTTTTGCTTTACGGAACATACAGGTTACCTTTTTCAGGCTGTAATTTATGTTTTAATTTGTAGTTCAAGCGGTCCAAATCAATTTTGAAATGTAAAAGGCAGAACATATCGATAGGGTGCAAGTGCAATACAACGCAATTAAGATGAGAGATGATGAAAACACGAGATAATAGATAAGCAGATAAAGATGGACTAGTAGATTTGTGTATGTCTTTGACATGTTTCTTGTTTGTTGCTCAACTCATTTGCAATTGAAACATAAAAGTTGCACACAATAGAAATAAGGAAAAATTAAGAACAATATTTAAGCAGCTGGCGTCTTCTCAAAATCCAAGCATACTAATGTTGCTCCAAAGATCAGAGAAAAGGAATAAACTCGAAGAACTGTAGTGATCGATTTGATGATAATGACATAGTTTGTGACCAGTGCTTGAATAATTTCAAGATTTTCAACATTCTCAAGTTCTTTAGCTTTAGCAATATGAGCATCTACAATATCTTCAAGTGGACAATATTATCAAGCATAGTCAAAGCATCATCATAATTTTCATTAGAAACAGAAGCATAATCAACTATAAGTGACACAGCAGAGTGTGAAGCATGTGTATGTGAAGGTTGTTGTGGTGGTGGTCTCACAAGTTGACTCAAAACAATAGGTGATTCAAGAGTTGCACTAGTACATAAGGTTGTACCTTTTCTTGTCTTGGATGGAACGATCTTGGGTTATGGATCTTGAGTTTTTCCCATGATGGATAATAAATTCAACAAACAAGTGTACTCCAAGTTTCTTTAGACAAGCAAGTATACTCCAAGTGAACTTATAAATAGAGATATGCTCCCGACAATGGCGCAAGAAAATAGTCTTGATAACCCACAAGTATAGAAGGTCACAACAGTATTCGAGAGAAGAATCACAACCCAAATTTATTGATTTGACGCAAGGGGAGCCAAAGAATATTTATAAGTCTTAGCAGCTAAGTTCTCAAATCAACCACACTTGAAAACAAATACTTGCTCGAGAGACTTTATTAGTTGCAAATGCGATGGATGGATTTTAGTGGAATTGTAGAACAATGATTAAACCAATAATTATCAACAATTGCCAAGAGAACAAGCGACTTAAAGAGAGAAACAATGATCAAAAGCGTAGGCGCGGGAATGGATAATGAAAATTGCACGGATGGAATCAGTTAGGTAATAGTGATAACACAGGGCAACTACAAGAAAGCTTAAATTCATTAATAATATGTAGTCATGTAGTCTATACGTAGTTGTACGTGCTTGCAATAAGAACTTGCACAATATCTTTTGCCCACCCTTCCATTTTTGCAAGGTCCTAATGAAAATTAAGCTTAATTAAGGTACTCCTTCCAAATGTACCGGGTTTAGATTTGAAATCATAGCACTCGTGCCCAAATGTCAGGCATTAAGTATAGTTAAGTCATGACAACATCGTTCTCAGAACATATAGGGCACTAGGCATCAAACCCTAACAAGACTGACAATTATTACATAAGGGATCTCATCCACCCCACGTGCCTATAAATTACTCACACATGAGCGAAGAGATAATGATAGTGATGGTGGAGAAGTGACTGGTGATGACGACGACGGAGAATTCCCCTCCCAGGAGGCTAGATCAACCTCCAAATAGCCCTTTGGGAGAAGAACATCGATGACAGTGGCTACGTTCTACAGAAAAAATCGATAAATTCCGTCAAGTGTTTTTGGGGCAGAAGACATATATAGGTCACAGGGCATTGGGAGGTGTGCCCCAGGGGCCACATGCGCCCCTAGCTCGCGACCAGAGGGTTACGAGCCCGGACTGTGTGGTGGCCTTGGGCACCCCTAGGCCCCACCTTCTGGCTCCGGGGCTCCTTTTCCTTGAAAAAACCGGGCATGTTTTTATTTAGTTTCTTCATATACTTTTATTTTTCTGCGCAAAATAACATTGTAGCAATTTTGCTGAAAAAAACGTCAGCAACTTATGCAAATTAGAGGGTAAAGCAATAGGAAAAGTGCTTGGAAAAGTAGAGAAATATCACACATGTCTCAAAGCCATGGTCATATTTCCTATACTATAGTGGTCAAGGTGTTTCGATTGGAGTATTTGAGAGAACCAAATGCCTAAGACACAACAAGGCTCATGTCACTTGGATAACCAAGAGAGTTTCCATGTATGCTCGAATCCCCAGATTGCATGCACTAGAAATGGAAGAACTGCCCATAGGATCAACAAAGGCAATACGACCATCATGAAAAGTCCACCATCATTCTTGAAGCAGTTGCATCAAAAGACCATTAGATTTCACACTCGTTATTTGGCATGCAGGTTCTCAAAATGGCATCAACGTGTTGCAGTTGTCTCCATTGTTTCCAAGGTTGTGTGCAGGCGAAGTTCATGCGTGCAACTATACCATCAATGGCAGAAATACTTGGTTGTCATGCCTAAGCTTTTTTATAAACATCAACGCTGGATGTTCAATTAGGCTTTGTATATAGGCATACTAGCAGATTAACTCAGTTTTACCATCTGCAACCTTTCCTTTTCACGGAAATGTCATTTTTTCCGTGTATCACATTTTTGCAGGTCATGTTTCCCTGGTAGATTGCCCCAGAGATGGGTAAAGATATGTTGAAAAAGTACCATTCACAAGTTCTATTCAATCGGATAATTACTGTTGTTGGTAGAAACTAAGAATGCTTTTAAAGATAAGCTTGCCTCTTTTATCTGGCCTGCACTTTATCAAACTTACTTTCTAGAGACATGATCCTTTCATTCATACATATTCTGAGTCTTTAACATCTGTTACCTGTGTTCTGTTTTGGTTACTATTAGGTCAAGGTTGCTCAAGCCATATACTTGTTTGGTAGCCTATTTAATCAATCATGCTAGCCAATACATACTTATTTTCATTCATGTAGCCTATTTAGAAGGTCCACTTCATATATAGAACTAAGGAGCCCAGTTGGGCTATCATATGGTACAAAATTCTTTCCCTCCCTCCCAATCAAAATTATTTTTGTTCAGGATGTATCCAAGGTTTATGCGGGTCATTCCTTCCTCTGTAGGTACATTTGGCCTGCTTCATGGCCATTTCTAATTATATTTGTTGTGCAAGTTCAGTAAGAGAGAAAATTGCTGGTTTTTCAACCTCACGTCAATTTACAGGTCAGCTATAATGTATCGAGCAGATACATTTAAAATCAATGGTCTTATGTTATATTAGTTTTCTTATATTTGTTGTTACTGCGATATGAATGGTCTTGTTGACAAATGGACGAGTACGACAATGTGTGACATCAATGATCTAGTTTCATATGTATGGGATTTACCACGATATGATAATAAAAGGTACACTCTAACATGAACAGGAGAAGAGAGCCTTGGAAGAACTAGCCACGACGATGGAGTTGACGACCACCACCGAAATTAACAGGCGAACAAAGCATGGAGACCAATCGCAGGAGTGCGCGGTGACATCAACATTAGATGATCTCATATGGTAAGAAGGGCATGGGATTCTTGGGGAAAATCTACCAAGAAAGCCAAACATCTAGAAAACCGAAAAGGAAAAAACCAAGCGTGTTGGATAGACCCAAGAACCATGTGGTGATGAGACAAACTGGTACGCGATGCACAAGTAAACGCTACAGATACCCCTAAATAGTGGTTTTTACGGACATTTGGATTGTTATGAGTACTAAATAAATCGCATAGCTTGGTATTTTCTGTTATGAGTACTAAAGAAATCACATAGCTTGGTATTTTGAGGAGTAGGCATAATGGCAACACAAGATTTTGTTTGGCTTTTTTGGAATTTTTTGGAAAGCAAAGAAAAGGCAAATGGCAATTAGGCAAGAAAATAAAGCAAGCGAATAAAAGGGTTTGCGTGAAGGCACCTGATTTGATAGAACCAGACTCCCGATAACAACACCATAAATTATTATGCTACTCCTATAGGAGCTGTTGGATTTTCCTGAAGAGGAAGGGTGACGTACCACAACAGCAGAAAGTATTTCCCTCAGTTAAGAACCAAGGTTTAATCAAACCAGTAGGAGTATACAAGCTAACAAGATAAGCAGCACCTGCACGCAAACAAAATAAATGCTTGACCCAACTTGAAAAGGGTGTTTTCAATCCCATTGTCTTGCTAGTTGCGAGGTTAAAAGAAAATAGTGATATGGAAAAACGACAAAATAGTAAAAGTAAATAAAAGAGAAATGTGACACAAGTATTAATGGATAATGAACCCGGGGGCCATAGGTTCAATAGTGACATCTCTCTCGAAACAGGTAATTGCATGGTAAAAAAATACGGTTGGGCAATTGGCAGATAACCAACATTCATTACTATGAGCATTAATGGCATAATCTTGTATAGGCATCACGTTCGTGACAAGTAGAACGTAATCCAACTGCATCTACTACTATTAATCCATCCCAAAACCGGTATCCAACATGCATCTCAAGGTATTAAGTTTAATGACAAACATAGTAACGCAATAAACAAGATGACATGGTGTAGACAGAAAGAAGCCTAGCAATAAGATCAATCCCCGTTGTTTTATTCTTAGTAGCAACAACACATCACATGCCTTCTCCCCATTCTATCACTGGGATATAGATCACGCTGAGGTTGGACTCACTACTATGCACCACTCCCTCTGAGGAATTACACATCTATCTTGGCCAGAGAAGACAAATAACTCAGAAAGCATACATAGCTACTCAATCATACATCAAAGAAACTTCAAAAGATTAAATTATATTCAATTAACAATCTGATCTTAAATCCATAAATCATTTGATCCCAACAAGCACACCTTAAGAATTACATCGGATTGATCTCAAAAGAGATCATTGTATTGAAGATCAAAAAGCGAGCGAGAGAGAGAGAGAGAGAGAGAGAGAGAGAGAGAGAGAGAGAGAGAGAGAGAGAGAGAGAGAGAGAGAGAGAGAGAGAAGCCATCTAGTTATTACTATGAACGCGTAGGTCTTGAAGGAACTACTCACACATCATCATGGAGGCAACAAGATTGATGAAGAGGCCTCCCATGATGGCTTGCCCCTACGGCGGAGCACCAGAACATGGCTCCATATAGGATCGCTTCAGAACAAAGGCTTGCGGCGGCGATAAAATTCTCTCGGGTACGCTTATGAGGGTTTCAGGAATTATGCACGGAATAATTAGGTCAAATGGAGGCTCAGGGGCCCCACATGGGTAGGTAGCACGACCACCCCCTGACCGTGCCACGTGTCCACGTGGCTGCCTTGTGGGTCCCCTCAATCTCTTACGAAGCTCTAGGGTCTTCTGTTGTCTAAAAAAATCGTCAAAAAAATTGCCATCTTATTTGGACCTTCCTAGATATGGATTTTCTACGAAACCAAAAACAAGAATTATCATTGGGCAATAAATTAATAAGTTAGTCCAGAAAAATATTATAAAAAGGCATGTAAAAGTGATAATATAATAGCATTTAACAATAAAAAATTATAGATACATTGGATACGTATCAGTATCCTCAAGCTTACTTCCTGCTCGTCCTCAAGATCACAAGCTCGGGACCCCCTACCCGAGATATGCCGGATTTGACTCCGTCAGTTGATGCAATGTGGTGTTCAAATATGCAATTTAATATGTAGGGGATTTCCTCCGATATGGTAATAAAAAGTACACTCTAACATGAACATGAAAAGAGAGTCGTGGAAGAACTAGCCACGACGATGGAGTTGACGCCCAAGACCGAAATCAGGAGACGAACTAAGAGTGACAACCAATCGTAGGAGTGTGCGGCGACATTAACATTAGATGATCTCACATGCCAAGAAGGGCAGAGTAGATGAACAAGGGGTGGAACCGGCGAAATGAAAAATGGCTTGGGATTCCTAGCGAAAATCTACCTAGAAAGCCAAACATTTACAAAACCGGAAAGGAAAAAAAACAAGGCGACCACCTCCACTTCCATGGCGTGTCGGACGCGAGCGACCCAAGAACCATCTGGCGATGAGACAATTTTGTACGCGATGCACAGAGAAACGCTACAGATACCCCCTAACTAATGATTTCGTAGTAATTGGCATGGATTGTGTGGTTGTGTGGAAAAAGAAAGGCCCAGTTGAGACAGAGCGGACTGGGATCGCGGATCCAATTGATCCGGCGTTTTGGTGCCAGCGCGGAGGGCGTTGACCTGCGGCGTCTATCCCAACGGTCCAGGGGACAAGTCGCTGATGGCACCATTGTTTGGATTGTTTTCTTTAGGGAAATTTGGATTGGTTTGGTTTTGCTTTTTTAGGGACATTTGGATTGGTTTGGGTGAAAAATACATAAAAAATTGACACGGGGTGAAAAATACATGGAGTTTGTGTATTGGTTTGGACTCTAAGATGGGCCATCTATTTTATCCTATGGACTGGATGGCCTTTAAACGGCCTTTAAATATGTGCCAATCCGGCACGGCGACGACAAATCCCCCACCCACCTCCCGGAACATCGAAAAATCAAGAAATCTCCAGCAGTGTAACATCCCAAATTTTCAAATTTGAATGTTATACATATGACATCATATGCATATCATATTTTACTTGCTTTTCATTTGCGATCCTAGGAAATCTTAAGCAACTCAAAGACCCACGGAGAGAGTTGGGGATTTCATTCATTTTCATATTTGAATTTTCTTAAATATTGAAAATAGGATCATATTGATTTTAATTATTTTTTCTCTCTGAAAATATTTCATTATAAAAATAAAAGAGAGGAGATAATATGACTTCTCCAAAGTAAAAGAAATATAGGAGGGAAAATGTTAAAATCAAATAAATTATTTATTTGGATTTTATTGCTATTTTATTTGAATTAGAAAAATATGCATATTTCAAAATTGCATTTTTAGGCTAAGAAAATGTTCACTTTGTTCTAAATATTTTATTCAGACGGCGATTTTTGGCATTTTTAGAATTTTTTATATATATTTCTTCAGGATTTTTCTTTCTGCGGAAGTATTTAAAAAAATAATCTCTGGACCGATTGGGCCGAACCCCAGCCGGCCCATCATGCGCCACTGCCCCCTTGTCGCGAGTCGTGCTCGCGCCGGACTCGCCGGAGTCTGACTCCACCCTAGCCGCCGTTGCCCCTCCCCCAATACCGGCCGCCGCCGCCCTTCCTCACCTCGTCCTGCTCCACCGCACTTGCCTTGCCGCCCTTGCTTGCTCGCCCGCCATATGCCAGCCGCCGCCCTATACCACGCCCAGCCACGCCACGCCGCCCGTGGAGCCCGCCGCCTCGCCGTTCGCGCCGCCTCCGCGGAAATCCTGCCGCCGCCGTTTTTTTCGGTTTAGGTAAAAACCGTCTCGGTTTTAAAAAAAAACCTAGATCGTTTTTATTTATTTATTTAGATCGGTTCGGTTTTTCTTCGGTTTAGTTATTTAGCGTTCGTTCGTTCGTTTGTTTTAACGAACGAATTTGCCCGTTTGTCTCTGTTAGCGGACGTTCGTCCGATAGATTTTTTTTCTTTTTACTTTCTTTTTCTGCCAGGGACCTATCCGTGATTACTTTTATCGCAAATCAGCCCCTGATCTTCAAACCCTCGCAACTTCTAAACTGTTCGTCCAAATCCAGTGAAACCAACGCCAAAATCTTCGTCTCGAGCCCCTCTTTCTGATCAACTTGAACAAGGTTTTGAAAATTTAAAATTTGGTTTCAATCAGATTTGAATTTGAAGTTCTTTTGATCGTAGTTTCAATTCCGTAACTCTGATTTGATTGATTCTTTTTGCAAATCGAAGCTCTTCAGTGGGGTTTTTATATTTGATCTTCTTATTTGAGTTTTACCCTTGCATCTATGCTCGAGTGCTTATGTATTCTATTGTTTGTTTGCCATAGAATTCCTGGAGTGCGAAGCTTGGTACTACGAGTCTCTAGGGTTTGCAGATCGTCAGCAAGGCAAGTAACACATTGATCATACTCTTTTCATACCCAGTTTTTATGCATTAGTTATAACCCTCAAACATTGCATGATTAGGATGTGATTAACTTGTGGGTATTGGGAAGTAGATGATGAGGTAGAACCTATTGCCCTTTTATTATCAAACCCTCGGGAGTTACTTCTAGGTTATGCTTATGTTGCTATGCTATGCTCGTAGACGTGGATTAGGTTTGAGTGTATCCATGACAGATGTGAGATTGTTAATTAATGGTTAACTTAAGGTGGCTACTTAAATACACATCTGGGTGGATTGGTTGCGAGCACTGGGATATACCATCTTGTCCTTTTGGTTCGCCACCAGGCTCAAAGGGATCATAAGATTATTCATGCTAGAAACTTTCGTGTGCAGCCACAAGCTATTATGGGCTCTAGCATAGTTGAGTACGTTGCATGACCTCTTTCAGTGGTGGGCTAGCAGATGTAGGGGAAAGTAGGTGTAACTGTCTACCCAGAGTAAAGAGTTAATGTTTTTGAAAGACCGTGTTTCGGTCATCCGTTTCTTAAACACCATGTAGTGCGAGAAATCCAACGGAGGAGATCGAGTCTTGTGGGGAAAAGTGCGCAAACCTCTACAGAGTGTACAAACTAATCATGGTTAGCCTTGTCCCCGGTTATGAACATCTTGAATATCTGGTTCTTGGATTATCATATTGATCTCATCACTCTAAATTAATTTGTTGGGTTGTTAATTACTTTTTAATTGGGATTGAGATGGGGATTACCATTCTCAATGTTTATCAACTACCCTGATAATTAAATAAAATACATTCCTTTGTTGTAGGGAAAAATTGGCTTTTCGCAAAACATTATAACCATAGAGCCTCCACCAGCCATATATGCATGTAGTGATAGCATTTACTTGTTCATTGATCTACTGTGTTATCTTGCCAGCATATTCCATGCGCTGACCCGTTTCGGGCTGCAACATATCATGTTGCAGACTTTTCAAATGAAGAGTAAGGTGCGATAGGTCGTTGTCGTGCACTCAGCTTTGCCATTGGAGTTGATGGACTCACTTTATCTTCCAAGCCTTCCGTTGTTATCTTATTTAGATGGCCTTAAGTCATATTTATTGTAATAAGTTCTCTTTTGAGACATTCGATGTAATAAGTGTGTGATTGCACTTTGTTACAAATCCTTCGAGTACTGTGTGTCAGCATTCACTACAAGAAAAACGATGTGTAGAGACGTTAATTTTCATAGCTAAAGACGTGTTATTTCATCTCTAGGTAAAAATAGAGACGATTTAGTAAAGCATCCTTGGAGCATCTCCTCACAGACCGTCTCAAAATAGATAGACACGCTTGGTTAGCATGTCTAGATGGTATGAGACGCTATATTAAGACGTTCAAAATCGTCTCTACAAAATAGAGACATTCTATTACACGCCAGTGTTGCGCCTCATGTGGGCCCATTACTTATAGACGCTATGTTGAGACAACATATTCGTCTCTAAATATGAATAAGTTTTTTGTGCCTATGGAATATTTTACTTTAATCACTTTTTTATTATTAATTTAACTTTTGTATTCCCCATTTCAAATTCAGTTACGTTAATATGATAGGGATTCATGTGCAAATTGATCAAATATCACTATAAAAAGGCATCAACCCACATCACCAATTGCATTCTCAAGCAATCCATTCTCACAATTAGCATCATTTGTAACAAATCTATGAACAAATACATACGTTTGTGTATGGAGTTCACAACTGAATCAAATCAGACATTAATATGAAAGATGTAAATAATTAAGAGAATATATATACTACAAAGTACTCCCTCCGTTCCTAAATAATTGTCTTTCTAGCCATCTCAAATGGACTACAACATACGGATGTATGTAGACATGTTTTAAAGTGTAGATTCATTCATTTTGCTCCGTATGTAGTCACTTGTTGAAATCTCTAGAAAGACAGTTATTTAGGAACGGAGGGAGTAGAACTAAGCTTTCCATACATTATACATAATATGTGTTCATTTAAAGACTAATTCTTGCGTACTTGCTGCTTGCTCCTGCAATGTGTTCCAATTCTAAACTCTCAGCTAGCCTGGAAGAAATTTTTTAACAAAGAGAAGCTTAGAACATAAGCTCTTGGATTAGTACAAGATGAAATGTTCTTTGATAAAACTATGAGAGAAGTACCTTAGAAATGTCTTGAGGTTGTCTTGGAGCACCAATGTCTTAGGTTGTGTTGGAGTGGTCAGCTTTGGCTTTTTGACCTAAAAAACCAAGATACTTCGCCAAACATACTGCCTACAAATGTATTTTCTTGATGTGCTTAGTGACACAGGAAGTTATACACTTGATTTAGTACCACCTTGCTTGGTCACATTGCTATTTCAAGCATGAGCATTTTCCGATTCTTGACCACCATCTGCTTTCTACATTTGAGGTTCAGTTCAACTGTAAGTAAACTTATAATCCCTCCATCTCAATATAAGTGTCTCGACTTTGTACTAACTTCAATCGTTCCACAACACCATAAATTTCACCAGAGTTAAATAGTTGATGATCGCAAGCTGCACAAAATGAATATTTCACACCCTAAGCTATAAAATATGCATTGAAAATACATTAGCTAGTATGCAGTACTAGAACATCAATAAAAATTCTCTGTGGGTCAATCAGATATTAGAGAACATTGAAGTTGCTCTCTGAACTGTCACCTGCGCTCGCTAGTGAAAGCAATCATATGGGTCATTAGCAATTTTCATTTCTATATTGCTGGTAAATGTACTCAACTGTTAGACAAATATGTTCACAAAAACTAAAGCTGCTGATGGATACATAAAAACCCACCAACCATTTTAGAATAATATGGGGACAACGACTCTCAAATCATTAAGCCCCATATCACACGGATCACAATGATGCGTAGTCCTAATATTAGATAGGAAAAAGCATGTGCTCATAATAAAAGATCAACAAATGTACTCAACTGTCATACCACCAATACTTTTGAGTATTTCTTGGAAAATAAAATATAAACAGTACTGCTAAAAATATCAAATCGATGTGCCATTATCTCCTAGAAAGATCCAAAGGGGAAATCAGTAGAGAAAAATTAAGTGGTTCTGGAGTAAGAAAAAAAATCTCATCTGTTTTGCTGACTTGCATTGCACGTAAAGTTATGCCCAAAATGTAATGCTTGACCTGGGAATAATGTAGTTTTGTAGTATACTGCCAATAAATCATGCTCAATTGTATTGGAACCCAATATACTCCCCAAGACCCATGTCGCCAGAACTAAGTTCTGAATGAACTTTACTACATAGTCATCAAGCTGTAGCATTTTTTCGATATGTAAGCAATTCAGCACATCAGGTATTTATGTGTTTGAACATCATGTGAATTCAAACCGGAATTCCTTCCATTCATGAAATGGAACATAGCGTAATGGAGAGATCAAGAATGAAAAAGACTTACCATGTTATATTAGAGATGCAAATCATGAACTTTTTGCGCATGCAAGCAGGAGCTGTACCTCCAAATATGTGTCATCCCCACAAACCTGCACGCAATACCTGATAAATATTCTGCTTAGATTAAGGACCAGTTAGGTATACAATTTTCTGTACTATACACCCACCATTAGATCTGAATTTGAAAGAAATAATGATTCATCTACTTGTAGAATTAAAACTTGCTGCAATGAGATATCACAATGAAGAATGAAAAGAACCCCCTTCCACATGTTTTATTATTACAGATGTAAGAAATAACAGTCTAGACTCTAGAGAATAAAAACTGTCCTCTAAGCTAGTAATAGTTATGATGTGAGTGCTAATCACTAATAAGCACATGCTTAGACAGAGAGAAAAGAGAGCAGAAGTACACAAATTACCTAGCGAAGATGAAACAGAGATGCAACGTGCAACTAGGCAAGGGAAGCCGCTAGTGTGGTTGCATCGGTGTCCACCACCTGCCGTCAAGTGGCGGCCACAGTGGTGTACGCGGTGACATGGGTTGGTCATCCAATAGGTGGGGGTTATATACTCCTAAAATAGCGGTCCAGAAAATTCAGGAAGAGGCGTTTGAAGCTGTTGCCAATAAAAACAGAATGAACATCCTAACCCACCATAATCGCAAGATGAATGTGTAAATCATAATGCATACCCCTGCTCCTCCCCCAAAATTACACGCGTCGTCACCCAAAAATCCACTGAGACGCTGAAATCAACTCTAATAAAAGGAGAAATTGATTCCTGGGGAGATTGGATTTTACTTATTGTCTCTTATCTGCATTTCTACATAAAAAAACAAGCAGTGCACAATAATTACTACTCCCTCCGTTCCTACACATAAGTCTTTTTAGAGATTCTAATATGGACTACATAAGGAGAAAAATGAATGAACCTACACTCTAAAATGTGTCTATATGCATTCGTATGTAGTCTATATTGAAATCTCTAAAAAGACTTGTATTTAGGAACGGAGGGAGTAGTAGCTAATATACAACCGAATAATAAGTTAACAGAAGCGAACAACTTCCCTCCCATTGGCACTGAACATTACCACTTTACAAGATGAAAAGTTCATAGTTCAGTACTAGTTACTGGTTAGTAGCAGGCCAACACTGTTTGACAGATAAAAAATCAATCGATTATGTACTGTGATGATCTGAACATGAACGCACAAATAAAAAGAGTGTGTACTGCGTAGCACTAGCAGACAGAGGAGGACGGTCGCAGGACGCCCTGGAGCTGCACGTACGAACGCACGAGGGCCAGTGATGATTCGGTGCCTGTGGAAGGTGAGGCAGCAAGCAGCCAAACAGGTCACGCGCCGTTACTTTGATCGATTGATGGTAAAAATTGTAGAGGATATACGGGATTCAAGGGATCACCTGCTTGACGTGCCAGAGACTGAAGATGCTTGCGGGGCGGTGCATCGACGGAACACGCAGTAGATCTTCGGGTGGCGGATGACACCAACGTGGATGCAGCTAGGTGACGGTGAGGACAACGTCGGGAGGAGCTCGACATGGCGACGGTGAGGACGACCGACGCCGACGTGCTCCAACTACCGAGGTTGCCGATGGAGGAGAAAGGGATTCGACGGTGGGCGGAGCTACCGGCGGAGGGTAGCGCTTCGGGGAAGGGCTGCTGTCGCACGGTGAAGGTGAATGGGCGGCGCGCGAGGGGGGCATGATGCCGGCGTAGATTGGATCTGGAGGTTGGGAGAAGGCGGCGTGGGGAAAATATCTTGGATTAGATGGAGGGAAAAAAATTGAGAGACGTCGGAAGTCTTAGGCGGTAAAGAAAATCTAATTTGTCGCGCCAAATTTCGTTAAGCAAAAACAGTCTAGGAGCCCCAAACTTGGGAAAGCGAAAAACAAATCCCAAAAAAAATGGAGATTTCACCAATTAAGAGCATCTACAGTCGGGCGCCTGAAACCGGTCTAAAATGACCGAACGACCCGCCTCACGTTTTTTCACCCAACCGGGCACCTCAAACGACTCTCGACGCCTGAAACTTTCGGCGCCTCATATCCAAATTTCAAATATGGGCGGATATGAAGCGCCAGGCAGTGGCGGAGACAGGGGAGACGAGGGCCTGCCCCCCTAATGATCAAAGATGTGTTTAGCAGACCATGGGTAATTAGCGATAACTTGTGCAATTTTACGTACTTGCCCCCCTATCTCGAGCGGAAATAGAATCAAAATAAAGAAAAGGCCCATTAGACAGCCCACGAGTGGCCACATTGCCACCTCCACCGAGTCTCCAAGGTGCTTAATTAGGTTCTCCCGTAGTTATTACGTGCAATTGGCATTGCGTCCCGGCCGCCGCCTCGGCTCCTCCGCTGTTTTTGATTAGACTAGCCATAATGGGCAGTAACATGGAGTAGTAACATGCCCATGTTACTACTCTATGTTACTACCTTTATAGTGGGGAGTAACATATTTGTGGTAACGTGCAACACTTCATTTATTAGGCTATAGACACATCTTGCCTTGATATATGTGATGTTACTCATAGTAGTAGTAACTAGCTATGTTACCATATGCCTCTCTTTCTTTATTTATTGCTTGCCATATCATCTATTTTATCTAGATATATGTGATGTTACTATCTATGTTACTCCCATTGTGTGTAGTCTTAGAAATCATATGGCGACTCCTGAGCAATGGGCTACGAGGACGCCTCAGCAATGGGCTAAGGGCTATGCTCAGGCTGCGCTCTTCAGTTATCTAGTCCGGCTAATGAATAGTCAAGGTTAGCAGTAGCACTATCAATTATTGTACTAAGCTCTCTTGATTCTAGTGTTGTGATTCTAAATCTGAAGGGTATTTTCGTTTTTGTTCGTATCAAAATTTTACATCGGAATTTAGTTCATTTGGTTCAAACACTCTCTAGATTAATTTATTTTAGTTCTTTTGGTTCAAACACTTTATAGATTAATTTATTTTTCACGCACCACCAAATGAAAGATGACTTGCTTCGGTATTGCATGATAATCGATATGTTGGAAGGAAATTAGTAGCTAGGTTCTTTTCCTATGAAATTGTTTAGAAAAAGTCATCTTATTGGCAGTGGGTATAGGTAAATATGTACTCAGACGAATGTAATCTTGTTTTTATGGCATAAAAGTGACATATTACTAATATCATAGTTATTTTTTGCTGTAGGAAAAAAAATCGACTTAGCTTGGCCCCCCTATGTCAAAATCCTGGCTACGCCCCTGCGCCCAGGTGCGCCCGGACGCACCCACTTGTTGTAGTAGATAGTTAGGAAGTCGTCGGGTTAAGATCCAATAGGACTAGCACACCAGAACAATAACAACAACCCATAAAGAGGAACATAGAACGGAAAGATGTAATATGAAGACATACGAATATAGACGAACGAAGACCGATCCAAGTGAATTCATAAAAAACAAACGCTGACTGAATCCCACGAGATCCGTCGGAGACACACCTCCACACGCGCTCCGATGATGCTGGACGCACCACAAAAACGTGGCTAGGCGGGTATAACGTTATTCCAACTTCAGGGAGTTGTCGCCGTCTCGTCTTCCTCAGAAGGGCACAAACCCTAAACATACACAAAAAATATCTAGAAAATAGAGCAAGTCCTTCTGTCGGCAAGTGCTGAGATCCACCTCGCCTCCATAGCTCTAAGGTCACATAGGACAAAGCCAATCTACGACGGCATAGACGGGGAGCGTGAAATCTCATATAGGCCTCGGTGCCAGTCGCACGAGCCGAAGGGTAACTTTATTGGGTAATATACGTATCAAAGTAATACCCACAAAGTTTAATAAGTATAAAGGCAGTGGAAGATTGAAGGGGCGGAGTGCGACCCGTGACAATAAGGGTAGCATTCTTGAGCCATGGGCGTGACTTAGGCTGGACAAAGCGATCGGGCTTTTGGCCCGCATGTGGCTCCCTCTGGACCAGACCGTTTGGTCCTACCTGTGGTTCCTATTTGAAGCGACGATCGACAGTTGTCGACCAAACATACAACCCCCCTTGGTCACTACCTGTATTTGGCCCGGCCAAAATAGCGCACGTTGCCTATTTTTTCTTTTGCTTTTTTTGTTTTTGTATCATTTTTATTTTATTTTTCATTTCTTTTCCTTTTCCTTTTTCTATGTTTGTTTTTATTTCCTTTATTTCATTTTTTTCCTTTTTCATTAGGCGAACATCTTTTTCAACTTCAGAACAATTTTCGAATTTTGTGAGTCTTTTTAGATTTCGCAAACATTTCCAATCACGTGATTTTTAATTCTTGAATATTTTTTCAATTCAGGAGTATTTTATGAAATCCCGAACATTTTTCAAATATGTGAACATTTTATGAATTGATTGACATTTTTCAAATTCATGAACTATTTTTGTAATCAGGAACTTTTTTGAAACCCTGGTCATTTTTTCGAATTTGAGATTCATGAACAATTCTCAAACTAAAAAATAAAAGAAACATAAAAGAAAAAACGAAAGAAGGAAGAATGAAAAACAACTACAGGAGCGCCCAACCCTTACATGGGACGGCCTGAAGTGCACGAGGGCACCGGGGTGCGCAATTGGTGGCTATTGGTTGACGGGTGCCCCTATTTGGCGAGCTGGGCGCCCGAACTCACGAGCCTTGCACACTAAGCCCCCCACACACACACACACCCCTTGCAGGTTTGCACCCTGTTTGGACGGGCCATGCGTGGGGAGGGAGGCTCCCTTTTTTCGTTTTCATGTTTACCTTTCCTTTTTTATATTTTTCTGTTTTTCATTCTATGTTAAAATAATTCAGGATTACGAAACGGTTATAAAATATCAAAAAAATGTGAATGGTGAATTGTCAAAAACAGTTATTTATTTCAAAAATATTTGTGATTTTACATGGACAGACATTTTATATTTTAATTATCTTCTAATGTGCATTTTTATAATTATTAACATTTTGTATTTAATAAAGAAATTCAAAAATAGATGAACATTTTTGAATTTGATGAACAAAATTTGCAGTCAAGAAAAAAAAGTAAAATAATGGAAGAACAAATTTGAATTTTATTAAAAGTTTTGAACCAATGAACAAAATCAAATTTTATGAACATTTGTTTAGTACAATCAACACATTTTTAAATTTAATGAACATTGTTAAAATCGGGTAAATATAAAATTGAATTCGGTGAACATTTTATGAATTGTTGAACATTATTTTACACTTATTAACGTTTTGTTGAATCAATGAACAAAAAACTGTTTGCAAATTTGGAAAGAGAATCGTGAAAAAATGAGAAAGTAAAGAAGAAAAAAGAGAAAACAAAAGGTAAAAGGAAAGAAAAGAACAAAAAAGAAAAAACGAAACAGAAAGAAAAATGAAAGGAAAAAAGGAAAATGGATGGCCCGTAGGTCTGTGGTAAACTACTCACAACTCATCGGAGGGGCAAGGATGTTGATGTAGAGGCCCTCCGTGCTTGATTCCCCCTCCGGCAGAGTGCCGGCGATGGCTCCAAGATGGGATCTCGCGGATACAGAAGGTTACGGCGGTGGAAATTGTGTTTCATGGTGCCCCTGGATGTTTTCGGGGTACGTATATATAGGAAGAAGAAGTACGTCGGTGGCCACCCGAGGGGCCAACGAGACAGGGGGCGCGCCCTACAGGGGGGGGCCTCCTATCTCGTGGCTTTCTCAGAAGCTTCTTGACTTGCACTCCAAGTCCTCTTGATCACGTTCGTTCCAAAAATCACGCTCCCGAAGGTTTCATTCCATTTGGACTCCGTTTGATATTCCTTTTCATCGAAATACTGAAATAGGCAAAAAAAACAGCAATATGGGTTGGGCCTCCGGTTAGTAGGTTAGTCCCAAAAATAATATAAATGTGTAAAATAAAGCCCGTAAACATCCAAAAGGGGTAATATAATAGCATGGAACAATCAAAAATTATAGATACGTTGGAGACGTATCAAGCATCCCCAAGCTTAATTCTTGCTCGTCCTCGAGTAGGTAAATGATAAAAAGAAATTTTTGATGTGGAATGCTACCTAGCACAATTCTCAATGTAATTTTGTTTATTGTGGCATGAATGTTCAGATCCAAATGATTCAAAATAAAAGCTTATGAAACATAAAAATAATAATGCTTCAAAGCATACTAACAAATAATCATGTCCTATCAAAATAACATAGCCAAAGAAAGCTTATCCCTACAAAATCATATAGTTAGGCTATGCTTCATTTTCATTACACAAAATACTCCCATCATGCACAACCCCGATGACGAGCCGAGCAATTGTTTCATACTTTTTAACGCGCTTCAGCTTTTTCAACTCTTACGCGATACATGAGTGTAAGCCATGGATATAGCACTATGGTGGTATATTGAAAGTGCGTTATATCGACTAGAGGGGGGTGAATAGGCGATTTTTATGAATTCTTCAGTGAGGAATTTGCCGGTGAGGAAATTCCTAAGTGAAGAACTACTTGCAGCGGAATAAGTACTCAGAAGTAAGCATAAGAGAATGCGGGCATGGTCATCATGATGAAATGAAGACAATCAAAGAGTACAGAAAGCGTAAACACGGGATAACACAAGATGAAGACAAACAGACTGAAGAAATTGAACTGAGGAAATTGAGAAAGTCTTGATCAAAGTCTTCAAACACAGATATGAATGAACACTCAACACGATAATGAGGAAATGAAAGGGTTGAGGAAATAGAACCAGTTAGGTTGGTGAAGACAATGATTTGGTAGACCAGTTCAAGCTGCTGTCTCGGTTATGCGTCTGGTTGGAGCGGCCGAGAATTTAAACTCGAGGACACACAGTCCGGACACCCAGCCTCTGAGCACGCAGCTCGGGACACCAAGTCCTCACCGTATTCTCCTTGAACTAAGGTCACACAGACCTCGTCCAATCACTCGTGGTAAGTCTTGAGCGACTTCCAAACCTTCACAGACTTGGTCACTCGGCGATCCACAATTCCTCTTGGATGCTCTAGACCATGACGCCTAACCGTCTGGAAGAAGCACAGTCTTCAAAGGTAACAAGCGTCGGATCCACGCAGATCAATCTCTTGATGATGCTCGATCACTTTGGGTTTGTAGGGGTTTGGTTTTGGGTTTTCCTCACTCGATGATTTTCGCTCAAAGTCCTCGGAGGATGGGTTGCTCTTAAATGACAAGTGTCAAGTTCTCTCGGGCAGCCAACCAGCTAGTGGTTGTAGAGGCGGCTATTTATAGCCTAGGAGCGGCCCGACATGATAAGACATAAATGCCCTTCAATGATATGACCGTTAGGTGGATAAGATATTTTGGGACAGGTGGCGCAAAGACAACCTTGATCGAAAATTTGAATATCAAATTCCTCGGGGCTATCATGTTCCTCACTGTAGGCAATCCATGACTGCAAATTCCTAACTCCTCGGTCGAACAAGTTCCTCGTGACTGGAAGAACTTCGTCTCATCCTTCAAGAAAGTGACTGAACTGTATGAGATTTCCAAAGGCTTCACTTGAAGGGATTGGTAGGTGTAGGATTTTGAGTTGAGCATCACATGGAATTTTTTCCTTAGTATTTACTTGACCCCCTTTAACAATACGGTGTTTCCTATGACTCAAGAAAGAGAAAAACGAAACTACGAAAACAAAAGTCTTCACGCTTCATGTTCCTCAAATGAATACCAAGTCTTCAAGGTCACACCAATTTCTTCACTTTCAAAGTCTTGAGAAAGTCTTGAATATCAAAGTCTTGATCGAAGAACTTCATTTTAGGGTCGACTTTCTCTGTAAATATCAAACTCCTCATAGACTTATAGACCTGTGTACACTCATAAACACATTAGTCCCTTAACCTATAAGTCTTCAATACACCAAAATCACTAAGGGCACTAGATGCACTTACAATCTCCCCTTTTGGTGATTGATGACAATATAGGTTAAGTTTTCAACGAGGATAAACATATGAAGTGTAAATCTTGATATTGAGGAATTTGATTGCAAGATATAGAAGAACTCCCCAAAGATGTGCATAGTGAGGAATTTTCTTTTGAGGCAATGCACATTTGAAGAGTTGAATCATGGAGATCTCCCCCTATATCTTGTAATTCATACACGCATTTGACATATAATATGAAGAATTTGAAATGCATGATGAAATATGGTGCTTGATGAAATTCAGCATGCGTGCAATAACATTAATGAGGAACAAGCATGCAAAATAACGCATCAAGAGTATCAGAGCACAGTGCATCAAAAGTATCAGAGCACCATCGGGTTTAAGATTACAACTCGATCCAATAAAAGTTTCAGAAGAACGAGAGTTGTAACTTAGCAAAAAAAAACGTTGTATATGGGCGATATAATAGACCCGCTTGAAGACTAACTCAAGTTTCTCCCCCTTTGTCATCAAATGACCAAAAGGATTGAAACTGAGGACTAACGCCCCTGAAGAATTTCAAGTTGATGAAGGAGCGCCAGCGTTGTTGGGGTCGGTTGTCGTAGTAGGACCTGCCGCAGTGTCGTCCAAGTCTTCATTTTCATCAGTGTCTCGTGATGAAGAATAGGAGCTGGCCACCAAGGAAGGAACTTTGACCTTCTTGTATTTCTTCTGTGGAGGTGCAGACCAGTCAAAGTCTTCCTTGAGACCCATTGTCTTCAGTTCTTCCGCGATGTAGACATTAGAAAGAACAGCCCAGGTGCGTTTGAAGGTTTCATGGAGATAGTAGTGGTTTTTCTTCACTGCATTATGTGTTGAGGTCTTGTTGTGAAGAATTGAACCAAGCGGCGCTTGACCCATTTATGATTGCGATCAACCTTCCGATGAAGGCGAGGAGTAACTCACGATCGATCATCACCACAGGTCTTGTGGCTTGAGGATTTTGCTTGGTGAGGTATTGGCGGCGATTCATGTGTGGCGAGTCATCATTGGTGGAGTAGGATGCAGCTTTGCGGCTGACCATCCAATGGACGAGTGCCTTCATCTATCACAGATAGCCTTGCCCTTGTCATCGGTGAGGAAAATGTCCGTTTGAGGACTTCAATTGGAGGCAAGTAGCTGCGGTGGTTGAGTATCAGCCTTGTAATTGAGTGAAGACCTTGTCTGATGAATCTCATAATCCAAGGTGCATAAGGCTTCAACTCAAAAGGTGACATTGCAATGTTTGCCAGAGTCCTCATGAAGAAATCATGGAAGTTGACGGGAACATCATGAATGATATTGAAAAGCATATTCTTCATGATGCCAGCGACTTCTTCATCATTTGAGTCGTGGCCTTTGATAGGACTCATTGTCTTTGTCGAATCCGATAGACGGTCAAGGCACATATAGTAATTCCTTGACGAGGAATTTGGTTCGAGGTGCTGTCACGGCTTCAAAGGCTTCATCAACACTTGCATGTAGTGATTTGAAAGCTCGAGTTCGTTGTAGATACAACGAGCACCATCAAGTGGAGGATCGAGTGGTAGGGCACGAAGCAATTCGATTCTTTGGTGCCTTGTAGTGAGTGTTTTCGGACATCGATCTAACACCCATGAGTTCACATCTTGATGTCTCCGTGATGTGCAGCGTCGCATAGAATTGAAGAATGAGTTCTTCATTCCAATCACGAGATATCGGTCAGAAATTGAAGTCCCGCATCGTGAAGAACACCGAGGACTGGTTCAAGCTTTGGCGGAGATTCCATGTCCACATGAGGAATATGTGCATGATCGAAGACTTTGTCTTTGTTGAAAAGCACTAAGGAATAGAAATTGGCTTGACTAGCAGTCCAGAACCGCCTCTTCCTTATGCGAGCAGAGTCGTATGGGTTGTAATTCGTGAAGAATACGTGCTCGCCGAAGAAATCTTCAGCCTTGAACTTTTGCTTTGTTGAGAAGGGATTCTTTGGCTTTGGCAGTGGAGTGTCAGTGAGTTGCATCACTACCTCTGGAATCGCAATCTCAGGTTCTTGGTGAGGAATTTCTGTTTCCTCTACATGTGTAGTCGAGGATCAGCAGAGCAGAGTTCATCGGCGCTAGTGGCTGGAATTTCTTCATGTCACAGATGAAGTGGGATGAGTTTCTTGAGCCCATTTGAACTGTTGGAGCGGGGGTGAGGAATCTGTTGGATTGGGGTGAAGAGTGGAGAATTTGGATCTTGGCGTTCCCAAAGTCATCGTTCATCACCGGCGTTGTGCTTCCTATATCCACATCTTCTTCAATTTCCTCAACACCAGCCTCTTGATTTGCGAACCGAGGCATAGGTGAGAAATGATTGGGGTTGAAGGATTGCTTCCACTTTAATTTCTTCATCAATCTGCTCGACGGAGCAAAGCAGATGATTTTCTTCATCGAGATCCGCTTGGGATCTCATAATCTTCACCAAAAGGAACAAGGTCCTTTGATGGCATGGAGGAAATTGGAACAACATCAATGGGATTTTCAAATGAGCTGGTCATTATCTTCATTTTCTTCGCAGCCGAAGAATTTGACGCAGCTGATGCTTTCCGTTTCTTTACTGCAGCTCGTTCTGCAGCCTTGGTCTTCTTCACATCGGATGCGATGGAAGAATTGGAGTTGGTGTAGGTGCGGGAGGAGCCGAGGAATCTGGTTAATTTTCCTCGGTATGGCGACGCAGCTTGCCTGACTTATTCGATTTCTTGAGCGCACCACTAGTGGATGCCACGCAATTTCTTCAATGGCTGGAATGGGATCATCAGCCACAGGATAGCATTGTCTTGACAGACTGAACTTCATCAGTGGTCTTGGCATGTTCTTCGGTCGGTGAGTGAAGCTCCGACTGAGGAATTTCTTGTTGCGTTGGGGCTGCAACATTGGTGAATTTCTTCGTCAGTTAGCGAATTTGACTTTGGCTCCTTGCCAATCAGCATAATAGGAGTCAAATTTGTCGCCGAGGGCTTTGATGTCACCGCATCTTGATAAGTTCTTGATTGTCATTTTGACAACGTTTTCTTCAGCAGTTTCTCTTTTACGTCTGCGATTTCTTGATCTCTCTGGCCGTATCAAATTTCCATTTCTCCTCTTGGATGAAATGAGTCAGCATGTGACTTTGACCAGGTGTCAAATTGAATTCAGGCATAGGAGTGTTTGGGTCCTTGTGCCAGAGATCAATGTAGTCTAGGATCGCTCTTGGATCCAACAGCAGTGGCACAGGTGTGCCTTTGGCTCTAGTGGCCCTTTCTTGGCGGTCTCGATGATTTCCGCAAGTTCATCATCATCGACTCATCATCTTGGTGGCTCTTGGAAGGCGACTGTTTCTTCTTAGGACTTGGCGAGGACCTCGTCCATTGTGGCCTTAGTCTTGATGAGAGTCGGGCCAGATGAAGAATTTGGTGCGGTGAGGAACTTCTTTGAAACACGGAGGCAATGGAGATGCTGCAGTCCTTTGTACGTGGCGGATGCACAGTCTTGAGGACTTTGTCGGAACTCTTGAGGACTTGGGAGGACCTCTTGAGGACTTTGTAGGAGCTGAGGATTTGGGAGGAGCTGGAGCAGCATGAGGAATTTGCCGTGAGGGCACAAATGAGGAACTTGGCCGTGAGGGCAATGTTGGTGAAGCACTTGGCTTGTGTCGGGCTTATTTGCCATAGATTTTCTTGGCTTGACAGAGGCCTCCGTGGCGATGCGATGTGAGTCCTCATTAAATTTCCTCACTTTGCCTCGTTGGCTTGTCTTGCCAATTTGGCTTGGCGCTTGGCCCATTCTTGAGAAAGTCCTCACCACGCTTGATCTTTGGTGGGGTCGACTTCTTGACCAGGTGCCAATGGAGCTCTTGGGCATGGAGGATTGAGGCGAATTTCTTCATGTACTTTGGAGTTACATATCTGTACTCCTCCATTCCCTTGCCCATCTCCGTTCAATCCTTTGAATCGCACCTTGCGCTGATTTTTGTTTTCTTTGCGAACTCGGCTTCATCAGTGTGCAATAATCAGCATAGATTTCCTCGGGAATCTCAAACGCAGTCATGACCTCGAGCCTCTTTCCTCCTTTTGTGGCTTCTTTCCTTCGCCATATTCTTGGTGAGGAATTTGAACAATCGAATTCTCTGAAGAGGTATGCAACTTTTCTTCGAGGCACGCTGCAAATGAGTTAAGTTGATGAGAACCTAGTGATTCAGCGGCGGACATGAGTACTGTGAATGCAGTATAGTTGCGAGGAATTTGGAGAGGTCATATCGTTCTCGAAGGTTTTCAAAAGAACTAGTTTGAGGAATTTGACCAGATGAGCCTTGAAGAATTTCACTAAGCGATCTTTGTCTTAGGTTCGAGTTGTATAGATCGAGGATCCACACAATTGAGGAATCTTGAAGAAAATCATTGCTTAGAGAAATGAATCAAGAGCATGTTTTGTTTGAGGTGTTCATATGTGTGAAGATTTGAAGAATAAACACCTTTGAAGATTTTCAGGAAGGTTTGGGAATCAAAGCGAGTAATAAAAGTAACTTTTAATTACCAAGTGAAGAACACGACGAACGAGAAGAACAGATGGGAAGTTAATCGAGTTAGATCTTCCACGCCCTAACTTGGCGGAGGAAGACAACTACTGCGGCGGCGGAGTGAAGATTTCATGATCGGCGCGATATCGTCGGCGACAAGGTCGAGGCGATGAAGCTCTTCCTCACCGACGACGATGGAGTAGCGGCGGCGCTAGGGTTTGAAAGCTCGGCGAGACAGAAGCGGTCGGCGGAGTAAAGGAAGTGAGGAAGGGAGAGGGGTATATATAGCCACGGTGAAAAACTGTTAGCGAAGATTTTGGACGAGCGTGCCTGACCCTTCTCATTAAACTTGACATGTGTCACCCATGTCTTGAAAAGTGGAGATCGTGTTAGATCGTGGGTGAATAGATAAATCCATCGTGGGATGCGGAGCGGTTTGGCGGCAAAACCGAAAGTTTGGATAAGATCAGTTTTAAAGTTCCGTTCGCAATTTCTTCAGTGACAAGGATACAAAGTGAAGATTTTGAGCGAGTTTCAAATAGAGCGCACATGAATAATTTGTGAATAGATTGGGTTGAGTATAGCATAGAGGGAAGGGTCCGATCACATTCACTTAGCGAGAAAAAGCAACTTGAAGAAATAGCCATAAGTGAATCTTGTAGAGGACATAAACCCATATATATATATATATATATATATATATATATATATATATATATATATATATATATATATATATATATATATATATATATATATATAATGAAGAAAAACGACGGAACCAGTGAAGATTTTGCAAAGTTGAAGAATTTGAAAAAGCAAGAATTTCAAAAGCGAGGAAAAACTCAAATTGAAGATTTTCAACTTTGGTGGTGGCGTGCCCACCAGTATAAGAATGATGATTTCAGACACAGCGTACAATTGTCGTAGGGTTACGAGAATCAAATTCTTCATTAATTTCTTCACACTTAGAGTGTTATTCTTCATTGATTGAAGAAAAGCGTTTCTTCATGTGTTGCACATCTAAGTCATCAATTTTGCATAAGTGTCGGGATGTGTGTCCTTTTCAAAGAACATTAGAAGATTCTAAGATATTTAGCTCACACGAAACTTGCTAAATCTCTTCTCATCCAAGGGCTTTGTGAAGATATCGGATAGCTGTTCTTGATCTTCACATGCTCGATAGAGATGTCGCCCTTCAACACATGATCATGAAGAAAATGATGGCGAATTTGAATGTGCTTTGTCTTGAGTGCTGAACTGGGTTGTGAGAAATCTTGATGGCACTCTCATTGTCATAGTAGAGGCACATTCTTCACGTTGATGTCGTAGTCCTTGAGAGTTTGCTTCATCCACAGCAATTGAGCACAACAAGAGCCAGCAGCAATGTATTCAGCTTCCGCGATGAGCGGTGATCTGCATTCTGTTTCTTGAGGACCAACGGACCAAAGATCGTCAGAAATGACAAGTACCAGATGTTGACTTGCGGTCCACGATCACCAGCATAGTCGAGTCGAAATATCCAATGAGATCAAAAGTAGAGCCCTTGGGGTACCATAATCCTAGTGTTGGTGTGTGAGCTTGATATCGAAGAATATGCTTCACAGACCTTATGGTGTGATTCCTTGGTGTAGCTTGAAATCGGGCACACATGCAAACACTAAGCATTATATCTGGCCTAGATGCACATAAGTACAATAAAGAACCAATCATGGGCGGTATACCTTGTGATCGAAGTCAATACCATTTTCATCGATGCATAGATGGCCATTTGTGGGCATAGGAATTTTGACACCTTTGCAATCTTGCATGCGAATTTCTTGAGGACATCTTTGAGGTATTTCTCTGAGATATGAATATGCCATTGTGTTGTTGATGAATTTGAAGACCTAAGAAGAATTTCAATTCTCCCATCATAGACATTTGATATTCTTCACTCATCATATAGGCAAATTCATCACTATAGCGTTGGTCGAGACAGCCAAAGATAATATCATCAACATATATTTGGCACACAAACAGTTCACCATCATATGATTTAGTGAAGAGAGTAGGGTCGAGTGAACGGGGTGAAGCCATTCTTCACGAAGAATTCCTTCAATGTATCATACCACGCCTGTAGAACTGTTTGAGACCATAGAGGGCCTTGTTGAGTCTGAAGACTTTGTCGGGATTCTTTGGATCTTCAAAACACAGGGGTTGAGCAACATATACTTCTTCCTCAAGCTTACCATTGAGGAATGCACTTTTCACATCCATTTGATATAAAGTGATATTATGATGGTTAGCATAAGCAAGTAATATCTGAATAGCCTCAAGTCTAGCAACAGTGCAAAAGTTTCATCGAAATCAATTCCTTCAACTGTGTGTAGCCTTGAGCTATAAGTCGTGCCTTATTCCTTACCACATGGCCATTTTCATCTTGCTTGTTGCGGTAGATCCACTTTGTGCCAATGATATTATGCTTGCGAGGATCTGGACGTTTGACGGTTCCTGACATTGTTGAGCTCGAATGATGTAATTCTTCTTGCATGGCCTGAATCCACTCGGGCTCGAGAAATGCTTCATCTACCTTAGTGGGCTCTGTGATAGAGACAAAAGCATAGTGCCCACAAAAGTTAGATAAATGTGAAGCTTTTGGCGTGTGAGAGGACTGGCGCTTCAATGTCATCGATGATCTTGTCAACTTGCACTTCTTTTGCAACGCGAGGATGAGCTGGTTGTCGTCGAGGAATTTGATTAGCATTTTCTTGACACCATTGTCTTGACATTATCCTCGGTGCATCATTTCGGCGTTCTTCGTGTTCGGAATGAATTCTTGAGCAGATTCTTGATGGGAATGACATCTTGATTGCCTTGAACTTGATAGATTCCTCGGGAGCTGGTTCATCTAACACAGAAGGTAGGTGCTCTCTTTGCGAGCCATTAGTTTCATCGAACCGCACATCTATAGTGTCAACAATCTTGTGAAGAGCGACGTTGAAGACTCTGTAGGTGTCGCGAGTCCTTTCCGTAACCAAGCATAAAACCTTCATGTGCTTTGGTGCAAATTTAGAATTGTGATGAGGATCTCTAATCCAGCATTTAGCATCAAGACTTTGAAATAACTCACATTGGGTTTCTTGTCGATCGAGAGTTCATAGGCAGTCTTCTTGAAGAATTTGTGAAGATATACTCTGTTGATGATGTGGCACGCGGTATCAATTGCATCAATCCAAAAAGCGTCTAGGCGTTTTGTATTCATCAAGCATAGTGCGAGCCATCTCAACAAGAGTTCATTCTTCTTGCGCTCCATGACGCCGTTCTTCTTTGAGGAGTATAGGGAGCAGATAACTCATGAGTAATACCAAGTTCATCAAGATAGGCATCAAGACCGAATTCTTGAACTCAGTTCCATTGTCACTCTGATGTGCCCGATCTTCACACCAAAGTTGGTTGAAGCCCTCGAGGAAAATCGTTTGAAGACTTCACGCACTTCATTTTGTAAGTAACAATGTGTACCCATGTGTATGAGAGTAATCATCAACAATAACAAAGCCATATAGAGATGCATCATTAGCATTGCTGAGTAATGATTAGGACCAAAGAGGTCCATGTGAAGCAATTCGAATGGACGAGTAGTGGTCATGATAGTCTTATTTGGATGCTTGGCCTTGGTCATTTTCCAGCTTCACGGGCTCCACACAAGTGATCCTTAAGAATTTGACATTCACAATGCCAATGGCATGCTTCTTCTTCGCATGCGTGTGCAAATTCCTCATGCTGCGTGACCAAGTCGTCGATGCCATAGCCAGCCTTCGAAGCTTTTGCAAGTAGACACACGGCTGGTTGTGGTCCCAGTAGAAATCAACAATATACAAGTCTCCTCTCCTAAAGCTTTGAAGACTTTGGAATTGTCAGCTTCCATGATCACAACACAACGATACTTGCCAAAGACAACAACCATATCAAGATCGAAAGCATTGAGGCTGACATGAGATTGTATCCTAAGGACTCAACAAGCATGACTTTGTCCATGTGTATGTCCTTAGAGATCGCAACCTTACCAAGACCCAATACGACTTTTGCCTTTGTCGGCAAAGATGATATGCTTGAGATGTGGCGGTGATAAGGGAGCATCCATCAATAGATTCTTGTCACCAGTCATGTGATTTGTACATCCACTATCGAGAACCCACTCAGTGGCTTTGGGTTGATCATCCTGCAGATGAATTAGTGCAACTTACGATCTCATATACTTCATCAATGAAGAATATGATATCAAGTTCATCAGATGAATTTCATCAGGCAGTATAACAGATAAGCAGTATGAGGACGTGTGAAATGAAAGTTCATTTCTTCATGATTAGCTGCGTCCTTTCGCATTTTGTCGGGCCCCAACAAATTCTTGAGACGTTAAAGCACGTGCGAGGCTGACCCTGAGAAGAGATTAGTTCCTTTTCTTCACTACCCACATCTGAAGGGGTGGCAAAGAGTTCATCATTCTCGAGCTCCATATGAGAATGGTGGCATAGAGGCCAATCCATTTCGTTTCACATAAGAGGGGTTAGGGTAAGCATATGAATAAGCGAGAAAATTCTTGAGGACTTATGAACATATTGGTTTGAAGAATAATGCACATATTCATAGCCCTTAGCTCTACCTGCGAAACAAAGTTGTTAGCACGATGATAATCATATGAGGACTTTGATCCATGTGAGGAATTTGGTCCGTATGAGGACTTGGATCCATATGAAGAATTTGGTCCATATGAAGAGTTTGATCTGGTGTTCCTATTCTTCACAGGTGGTGTCATGAGGACATTCACCTGAAGACTTTCAAGGCACTTCTTGGGAACCCATATTTTCTTCATAGGAGAACCGTTCTTGCAGTTAGTGCCAACATATCTAGCAAATACTTCACCATTCTGATTTTTGAATAGTTTATAGTTGGAGTCAAATGACTCATCAGAAGAATGAGGAGATTCACATGTAAAGCCAGATAAGTTAGATGGATCAACTGGAGGTCCCTTTGCAGCAACCCATGAGGTTTTAGGGTACTTTCGGGCTTCAATATGTTCCATCAGCATTGAGTTTCCTCTCAAAGGCAATACCCTCTTTCCTAGGATTCTGTTGAGGATCTGCTTTTAAGCACATCACAAAGAGTCGATGCCCTTTGAGGCTTTTGTACATGCTGTCATGTACAATTCCTTCAACCCTGCATCGTCGGTGATACTAGCAATGTCCTCGGATGAGGAATTAGTGATAGCAGAGGCAAGTGAAGAATTTGTAACAGTTGAAGCATTTGAACATTCAGTGAAGAATTAGCGATTCACGTTCAATGCACTTTAAGCATGGAGGAACAAATTCTTCACGAGAAGCGCTGATTTGTTGAGCAAGTAATGAATCGCGCTCTTTACGAAGATCTTCATAACTCACTCTTAGCTTCTCAAGATCTTGCTTTCTTTGAAGAAATTCATAAGAAAGTTTCTCATGATCAGATAAGAGAGTGTTATGATGACCTTGAAGGCTGTCAAACCTAGACTGAAGTCTCTGAAGATTTTCAGCTAGGGCTTTAGTGCGATCCATTTCTTCACCCAACATATCATCACTTTTACCTAACATGTTTTGAACCTTTTCCAAGGCATGTTGTTGTTTGGTGGCAATACAAACAAGCTTGGTATAGCTGGGTTCAATATCATCATCAGATCCATCATCATCAGATTCATCGTCACTAAACTCGGATGAGGAACATTCGGTTACCTTGTCACCCTTTGCCATGAGACATGATGAAAGATGATGATTACGGTTCGAAAGTCATCGTTTGAGAGATTCCTTGAAGTCCTCAAACCAAGGATCATAACGGGTTCGATGACCTTCATAGGCGTCGAGATTCGGTCCCAGATAAGCTTCACATTGCAAAGATGCATAATGCGCTTGAATTCATCTCTAGATAGGCGAGAGCAGATGATATCCTTCGCCATGATGTCAAGTCGAGTGTACTTGCGAATATCATCTGCGTTCACCGCCTTGCATAGATCGAGAAGACCAATTTGGTGACGGTCCACAGCTCGCTGTCCATTGCCATGAGGCGCTTCCTCATCATGGCCTTCCACTTGGGATAATCATGACCGCCAAAGATAGGGCATGCCACTTTCTTCATACCTGCGGTCGACATAACTAAAACTCCAGGTGGTTAAACCAAAATCACACAGAAAAAGGGAGTACCTTTCTCTGATACCAATTGAAAGTGTGTTATATCGACTAGAGGGGGGGTGAATAGGCGATTTTTATGAATTCTTCAGTGAGGAATTTGCCGGTGAGGAAATTCCTAAGTGAAGAACTACTTGCAGCGGAATAAGTACTCAGAAGTAAGCATAAGAGAATGCGGGCATGGTCATCATGATGAAATGAAGACAATCAAAGAGTACGAAAAGCGTAAACACAGGATAACACAAGATGAAGACAAGCGGTGAAGAAATTGAACGAGGAAATTGAGAAAGTCTTGATCAAAGTCTTCAAACACAGATATGAATGAACACTCAACACGATAATGAGTAAATGAAAGGGTTGAGGAAATAGAACCATTAGGTTGGTGAAGATAATGATTTGGTAGACCAGTTCCAACTGCTGTCTCGGTTATACGTCTGGTTGGAGCGGTGAGTATTTAAACTCGAGGACACACATCCGGACACCTAGTCTCTGAGCACGCAGCTCGGGACACCAAGTCCTCACTTGTATTCTCCTTGAACTAAGGTCACACAGACCTCGTCCAATCACTCGTGGTAAGTCTTGAGCGACTTCCAAACCTTCACAGACTTGGTCACTCGGCGATCCACAATTCCTCTTGGATGCTCTAGACCATGGCGCCTAACCGTCTGGAAGAAGCACAGTCTTCAAAGGTAACAAGCGTCGGATCCACGCAGATCAATCTCTTTAGTGATGCTCGATCACTTTGGGTTTATAGGGGTTTGGTTTTGGGTTTTCCTCACTCGATGATTTTCGCTCAAAGTCCTCGGAGGATGGGTTGCTCTTAAATGACAAGTGTCAAGTTCTCTCGGGCAGCCAACCAGCTAGTGGTTGTAGAGGCGGCTATTTATAGCCTAGGGAGCAGCCCGACATGATAAGACATAAATGCCCTTCAATGATATGACCGTTAGGTGGATAAGATATTTTGGGACAGGTGGCGCAAGAAGACAAGAACGGTCGGAAATTTGAATATCAAATTCCTCGGGGCTATCATGTTCCTCACTGTGTAGGCAATCCATGACTGCAAATTCCTAACTCCTCGGTCGAACAAGTTCCTCGTGACGGAAGAACTTCGTCTCATCCTTTGAAGAAAGTGACTGAACTGTATGAGATTTCCAAAGGCTTCACTCGAAGGGATTGGTAGGTGTAGGATTTTGAGTTGAGCATCACATGGAAAATTTTCCTTAGTATTTCCTCGACCCCTTTAACGATCGGTGTTTCCTATGACTCAAGAAAGAGAAAACGAAACTACGAAAACAAAAGTCTTCACGCTTCATGTTCCTCAAATGAATATCAAGTCTTCAAGGTCACACCAATTTCTTCACTTTCAAAGTCTTGAAAAGTCTTGAATATCAAAGTCTTGATCGAAGAACTTCATTTTAGGGTCGACTTTCTCTGTAAATATCAAACTCCTCATAGACTTATAGACCTGTGTACACTCATAAACACATTAGTCCCTTAACCTATAAGTCTTCAATACACCAAAATCACTAAGGGGCACTAGATGCACTTACATATATGGTGGTTGTGAGGACAAAAAGGGAGAAGATAGTCTCACATCAACTAGGCGTATTAACGGGCTATATAGAGATGCCCATTAATACATATCAATGCTAGTGAGTAGGGATTGCCATGCAACAGATGCACTAGAGCTATAAATATATGAAAGCTCAACAAAAGAAACTAAGTGGGTGTGCATCCAACTTGCTTGCTCACGAAGACCTAGGGCATTTTGAGGAAGCCCATCATTGGAGTATACAAGCCAAGTTCTATAATGAAAAATTCCCACTTAGTATATGAAAGTGACAACATAGGAGACTCTCTATCATGAAGATTATGGTGCTACTTTGAAGCACAAGTGTGGAAAAAGAGATAGTAGCATTGTCCCTTCTCTCTTTTTCTCTCATTTTATTTTCTTTATTTTCTTTTTTTTCTTTGGCCTTTCCCTTTTTTTCCTTTTCTTTTTGGCCTTTCTCTATTTTTTCTCATTTTTTCTTTTTTTTTCTTTTTGTAAAGTCAGAAGTCTCATCCCGACTTGTGGGGGAATCATAGCTTTCATCATCCTTTCCTCATTAGGACAATGCTCTAACAATGAAGATCATCACACCTTTATGGATTTACAACTCAAGAATTACAACTCAAAGCTAGAACAAGATATGACTCTATATGAATGCCTCCGTGATGTGTAGGATATGCAATGAATCAAGAGCGACATGTATGAAAATTATGAAAGTGGCCTTGCCACAAATACGATGTCAACTACATGATCATGCAAAGAGCAATATGACAATGACGGAACGTGTCATAATAAACGGAACGGTGGAAAGTTGCATGGCAATATATCTCGGAATGGCTATGGAAATGCCATAATAGGTAGGTATGGTGGCTGTTTTGAGGAAGGTAAATAAGGGGTTTATGATACCGGCGAAAGTTGCGCGGTAATAATAAAGGCTAGATAAGTGGAAGTGTGCATATATCCATGGACTCACATTAGTCAAAAAGAACTCATATACTTATTGCAAAAGTCTACTTAGCCCTCGAAGCAAAGTACTACTACGCATGCCCCAAGAGGGATAGATTGGTAGGAAAAGACCATCGCTCGTCCTCGACTGCCACTCATAAGGAAGACAATCAAAAGAGCACTTCATGCAACAAATTTGTCACGCAACTTTCACCATACGTGCATGCTACGGGATTTGCCAACTTCAACAAAAGTATTTCTCAATTTCATAATTACCCACTAGCATGACCCTAACATTGCTACCTTTATATCTCAAAACAATTATCAAGCATCAAATTGATCATAGCATCCAATTCTTTTTCTATGATAGTTTTTATTATACCCAACTTGGATGCTCAGCATTCTAGGACTAACTTTGTGACCATAGCAAATACCATGATGTTCTAAAAGACTCTCAAAAAGATATAAGTGAAGCATGAGAGACTAGTAATTTCTTCAAAATTAAGACACCACCGTGCTCTAAAAGATATAAGTGAAGCACTAGAGCAAAAACTATCAAGCTCAAAAGATATAAGTGAAGCACATAGAGTATTCTAGCAAATTCTAATCAAATAGGCTTCTCCCAAAAGGTGTGTACATCAAGGATGATTGTGGTAAACTAAAAAGCAAAGACTAATATAATACACGACGCTCCAAGCAAAACACATATCATGTGGTGAATAAAATATAGCTCAAGTAAAGTTACCGATGAGCGAAGGCGAAGGAGGGATGCCTTCAGGGGCATCCCCAAGCTTAAACTTTGGCTATTCTTGAATATCTTGGGGTGCCATAAGCATCCCCAAGCTTAGGCTCTTGCCACCCTTTATTCCATAGTCCATAAAAGCTTTACCCAAAACTTGAAAACTTCACAACACAAAACTCAACAGGAAATCTTATAAGCTCCGTTAGTGCAAGAAAACAAAACCACCACATAAGGTACTGCAATGAACTCATTCTTTATTTATTTTTGTGTTAAACCTACTGTATTCCAACTTCTCTATGGATTATAAACTATTTTATTGGCCATAGATTCATCAAAATAAGCAAACAACACACGAAAAACAGAATCTGTCAAAAACAGAACAGTCTGTAGTAATATGTAACTAACGCAAACTTCTGGAACTCAAAAAATTCAGAAAAATTAGGATGACCTAGGAAATTTGTTTATTGATCAGCAGCAATTGGAATAACTATTTTATCGCGTTCTGGTGATTTTTAACAATTGTTTTCGTGAACCGAAAGTTTCTGGAAATTACAGCAAGATCAAATCAACTATCATCCAATAAGATCCTATAGGTCTAACTTGGCACAAACACTAATTAAAAGATAAAAACACATCTAAACAGAAGGTAGATGGATTATTTATTCCTAAACAGAAACAAAAACAAAAAACTAAAAATAAAATTGGGTTGCCTCCCAACAAGCGCTATCGTTTAACGCCCGTAGCTAGGCGTAAAAGCAAGGATAGATCTAACGAGTGCCATCTTTGGCACTAAACTCATAAGTAGCACGCATGATAGATTCATAAGGTAATTTAACTTTATTTCTTGGAAAGTGCTCCATGCCTTTATTTAATGGAAATTGGAATCTAATATTCCCTTCCTTCATATCAATAATCGCACCAATCGTTCTAAGGAAAGGTCTACCAAGAATAATAGGGCAAGAAAGATTGCAATCTATATCAAGAACGATAAAATCTACGGGCACAAAATTTCTATTTGCAACAATAAGAACATCATTGATCCTTCCCATAGGCTTTTTAATGGTGGAATCCTCAAGGTGCAAATTTAAAGAACAATCATCAAGATCATGGAAACCTAGAATATCACATAAAGTTTTCGGAATCGTGGAAACAGTAGCACCCAAATCACACAAAGCAAAACACTCATAATCTTTAGTTATAATCTTTATAGTAGGTTCCCACTCATCATTAAGTTTTCTAGGTATAGAAACTTCCAAATTAAGTTTTTCATCATAAGATTGCATCAAGGCATCAACAATATGTTTGGTAAAAGCTTTGTTTTGACTATAATCATGAGGAGAATTAATAACGGACTGCAACAAGGAAATACAACCTTTTAAAGAGCAATTATCATAATCAAATTCCTTGAAATCTGAGATAGTGGGTTCAATAATATTAGAAGTTGAGGATTCTTCAATCTCACTTTTACCAAATTTAACATTAAGATCTAAAGACTCCGACTTCTTGGGACGCCTTCTAGGCAAAGTTGATTCATCATCAGTCCCATAATCATCAAAATTCATATTGCAAAACATAGATCTAATCGGAGACGCATCAATAACTTTAAGATCCTCATCATTATTTTCACGGAACTAGAAGAACACGCTTTTATAAAGCTTTCTTTCTTAGCACGCAATCTAGCGGTTCTTTCCTTGCACTCGTCAATGGAAATTCTCATTACTTTGAGAGACTCATTGATATCATGCTTAGGAGAAGAAGATCCAAGTTTAAGAGAATTAACATCAAGCGGAAGTCTATCAACGTTCCTAGCCAAAGCATCAACTTTGAGAAATTTTTCTTCAAGCAAAGCATTAAAATTCTTTTGAGAGATCATAAATTCTTTCACACTATTCTCAAAATCAGAGGGCATCTTATTAAAATTACCATAAGGGTTGTTGTAGGAATTTACATAACTATTAGAGGGATTACTAGGGAACGGTCTAGCATTAAAATTTCCTCTATAAGCATTGTTTCCAAAACTATTCCTACCAACAAAATTCACATCAATAGATTCATTATTATTCTCAATCAAGGAAGACAAAGGCATATCATTGGGATCGCGAGGAGTATTTTTAGTAGCAAACATCTTCATAAGTTCATCCATCTTTCCACTCAAAACATTGATTTCTTCTATAGCATGCACTTTTTTACTAGAAGATCTTTCGGTGTGCCATTGAGAATAATTAGCCATAATATTATCAAGTAATTTTGTAGCATCTTCTAACGTGATTTCCATAAACGTGCCTCCCGCGACCGAATCTAAGAGATTTCTAGAAGCAAAGTTCAAACCGGCATAATTTTTTTGTATGATCATCCATAAGTTTAAACCATGAGTAGGGCAATTGCGAAGCATCAATTTCATTCTTTCCCAAGATTGGGCAACATGCTCATGATCAGGTTGTTTAAAATTCATAATATCGTTCCTAAGAGTGATGATCTTAGCGGGAGGAAAATACTTAGAGATAAAAGCATCTTTGCACTTGTTCCAAGAATCGATACTATTTGTAGGCAAAGATGAAAACCAAACTTTAGCACGATCTCTAAGTGAAAATGGAAATAACTTCAATTTGACAATATTGTTATCCGCATCTTTCTTCTTTTGCATATCACACAAATCAACAAAGTTGTTTAGATGAGTAGCGGCATCTTCACTAGGAAGGCCGACGAATTGATCTTTCATAACAAGATTCAGCAAAGCGATTGATTTCACAAGACTCATTATTATTAAGAGGAGCAATCGAATTACTAAGGAAATCATTATTATTGGTATTAGAAATCACACAATTTGGTATTATCTTGCGCCATGGCAACAAGTAATCCAACACACAAGCAAACAGGAAAGCGGCAAGCAAATAGAGAGGAGGAGACGGGAAAGAGAGAGCGAATAAAGCGGCAAGGGTGAAGTGGGGAGAGGAAAACGAGAGGCAAATGGCAAATAATGTAAATCGAGGAGATGGGTTTGTGATGGGTACTTGGTATGTCTTGACTTGAGCGAAGGCCCCGACAGCGGCGTCGTAAATCCTTCTTGCTACGTCTTGAGCTTGCGTTGGTTTTCCTCGAAGAGGAGAGGGTGATGCAGCAAGTGTAGCGTCAGTATTTCCCTCAGTTTTGAGAACCAAAGGTATCAATCCAGTAGGAGGCTCCTCAAAAGTCCCACGCACCTACACAAACAAACTAAGAACTCGCAACCAACGCAATAAAGGGGTTGTCAATCCCTTCACGGCCACTTGCGAAAGTGAGATCTAATAAAGATAATAAGATAAGATAAATATATTTTTGGTATTTTATAATATAGATGCAAAAATTAAAGGTGCAAGTAAATGTAGATTGAAAGCAAATATGATAGGAGATAGACCCGGGGGCCATAGGTTTCACTAGTGGCTTCTCTCAAGATAGCATAAGTATTACGGTGGGTGAACAAATTACTGTCGAGCAATTGATAGAAAAGCGCATAGTTATGAGATTATCTAGGCATGATCACGTATATAGGCATCACGTCCATAACAAGTAGACCGACTCTGCTGCATCTACTACTATTACTCCACACATCGACCGCCATCCAAATGCATCTAGAGTATTAAGTTCATAAGAACAGAGTAACACATTAAGCAAGATGACATGATGTAGAGGATAAACTCATGCAATATGATATAAACCCCATCTTGTTATCCTCGATGGAAACAATACAATCGTGCCTTACAACCCTTTACATCCTTTGGTAAGGACACGCAAGATTGAACCCAAAGCTAAGCACTTCTCCCATGGCAAGAAAGGCCAATCTAGTAGGCCAAACTAAACTGATAATTGAAGAGACTTGCAAAGATAACTCAATCATACATAAAAGAATTCAGAGAAGATTCAAATATTATTCATAGATAAACTTGATCATAAACCCACAATTCATCGGATCTCGACAAACACACCGCAAAAAGAGTTTACATCGAATAGATCTCCACAAGAGAGGGGGAGAACATTGTATTGAGATCCAGAAGGAGAGAAGAAGCCATCTAGCTAATAACTATGGACCCGTAGGTCTGTAGTAAACTTCTCACAACTCATCGGAGGGGCAAGGATGTTGATGTAGAGGCCCTTCGTGCTTGATTCCCCCTCAGTGAGTGCGGCGAAGGCTCAAGATGGGATCTCGCGGATCTGAAGGTTCTGGCGGTGGAAATTGTGTTTCGTGGTGCCCTGGATGTTTTCGAGTGCGTGGGTATATATAGGAAGAAGAAGTACGTCGGTGGCATGGGGCCCACGAGACAGGGGGCGCGCCCTACAGGGGGGGCGCGGCCTCCTATCTTGTGGCTTCCTCAGAAGCTTCTTGACTCTCACTCCAAGTCCTCTGGATCATGTTCATTCCAAAAATCACGCTCCCGAAGGTTTCATTCCGTTTGGACTCCGTTTGATATTCCTTTTCTTCGAAATACTGAAATAGGCAAAAAAAACAGCAATATGGGCCGGGCCTCCGGTTAGTAGGTTAGTCCCAAAACTAATATAAATGTGTAAAATAAAGCCCATAAACATCCAAAAGGGGTAATATAATAGCATGGAACAATAAAAAATTATAGATACGTTGGAGACGTATCAAGCTACTAGTCCAAAACCAAGGCAACAACAACAACAACAAGCTACTAGTCCAAAACCAAGGCAACAACAACAACAACAACAACAACAACAATAACAACAACAACAACAACAACAACAACAACAACAACAACAACAACAACAACAACAACAACAACAACAACAACAACAACAACAAAAACAACAACAACAACAACAACAACAACAACAACAACAACAACAACAACAACAACAACAACAACAAAACAATAACAAAAACAACAACAACAACAACAACAACAACAACAACAACAACAACAACAACAACAACAACAACAACAACAACAACAACAACAACAACAACAACAACAACAACAACAACAACAACAACAACAACAACAACAACAACAACAACAACAACAACAACAACAACAACAACAACAACCCACCACCACCACCTCCAGTTGACAACTTAGCCCGTTTCCCGAGGTTGCAGTCGCCGGTGTTTTCCAGTAGCACCGAGCCAATAGTTGCTGATGACTGGCTATGCAGGATTGGAAGAGAGTTGACCACCGCAGGTTGCACAGATGCTGAGAAGGTGCGTTTTGCCGCACATCAATTGGATGAAGCCGCAGCCTCATGGTGGGAGAATTACACAGCCACTTCCCCTATAGCCAATATCACTTGGGATCAATTTCAACAAGCATTCCGTACTGCACATGTCTCAACTGGAGCTATGAGCATGAAGAAGCGTGAGTTTCGCAACTTACGCCAGGGCAACCGTACTGTGGGGTAGTACGTGGATGAGTTCAGTAAGTTAGCTCGCTATGCCTGTCGGTGTACAAAAGTAGGGGCTCTCCTTTTGACCCCTTTACTTGTGCACGGGCAGTCAGAACCACGTGCCGCGGCCACACCTAGCAGGGCAGAAGAGAGAAGCCGAAGCGCAATACAACCAAGGCAACGCTAAGACCAGAAACACAGCAGAGCAAAGGGGCGAGGTGGACTCCCCCGGCAAGGCCCTTGCCGGGGCGGTCTCCGCGGCCCCGGCAAGAGCCTTGTCGGGGCAACTTGCCCGATGCCAGCAGATCAGGCCACCCTTGAACCCGCGGGTTCCAACACCAGCCGACCAACTACATTGGAACCAGGGCTCGGGAGGCGCCCCTGTGGTGGCATGCAGATCTTCGTGAAGATCTTGAACACACGAGATCCGATGAGGACCAGAAGACGGCGCCCCTTGGTGGGATCCTAGCCGAGGAGATCCACAAGACCCCCGACAAGCGCCTTAATTACCGGGGACAACTGCAACGCCACGGCAAGACCCTTGCCGGGCTCCCGGCAAGACCCTTGCTGAGGGCATCAGCGGGGCCACTACCAGGCCTGCACCAGCCAAGACTCCACCGCCGTCCCCAAGCAGCTGCTAGCTCAACCAGCTGGGCAGGCACCTGCGTGGCGACGGCCGACCTCTACGCCAACTCAGCAAGCACCTGCGTGGTGGCATGCAGATCTTCGTGAAGGCCCTGCCACCGCACCACCTCAGCTGCCTGCCTGCCTACATGGCACCGCACGCATCGCTGGCCTGGGCACGTGTCGAAGCGAAGCGGAGCGGCGACGAACGGGACGGGCCTCATTCCCGTCCCAAATAAAGCTAATGGACACCTAAGTAGCGCTTTTAATGCACTTTGTCCTATAATGCCGCGCGATAAGCTCACACACTGTAGACCTTTCCACCTCCTGTGTGCCACTGTGGCAACCCCTTTTTCCTATAAAAGGAGGCCCGAGGCGACCAGGAGAGAGATTCAGCTCTTTTGGGCAAGTTACACCCCGTAGCTAGCTCAAGAACACAAGCACACTCAATACATCCACCAAAGCAGGACTGGGGTATTACGCATCCTCGTGGCCTGAACCTGGGTAAACGATCTGTGTGCTTCCTGTTAGACCTGCTCTTCTCACAACCCCGCGCCTGCCAACCGTAGAAGGGATTCCAGTGATCCCATAGGTGTCATTTCCCCGACATCTTTGGCGCGCTAGGTAGGGGAGCGCAATTGTGAGAATCTGGTCTAACAGTTAGCCTAGCAGTTCTTCATCGCCATGTCTCCGAAGAAGAAGACGATCACGGCGATCGGCTCGTCGGTAGCTGAACGGCCCATGCCAGTGCGGACGAGCAGTGGGCCGGTCGCGGACAGAACCCGAGCCGCGGCCCGTGGGCACTAGCATCGCCCTGGCAGTCAGAGCCTGGCGAGCGGCGTCGTTCGTGCGCCAGACGATGGGCCGCGCATCACCAAATCCAAAGATGGGGTTGGGCCCCCCGCAGGCGGCGCGAGGCCCTCCAGGGGCGTCACTGTGCCCCCTACAGGCGGCGCAGCGACCTCCAAGACACCCACCCCGGCGCCTACAGCGCGCTCTTCCCATGGTGTGCGCGACGAGGAGCGTCATCAGGCCGGTGACCCTGGACACCGCCGTGGGAAGAGCCCTGTGCATCGTCCGCGGGACGAAGGAGTCTAGCATGCCTGTCGAAGTGCTGGCGAAAATGGCACGCAGCCGCTGGGCCGTGATAGAGCTCCTTCTAACATGGTTAGAAGTCGAAGTGCGCCACGGTCCACGCAGCTGTCGCCACCACCCACGCCAGCAGAAGCTTTGGCGCGCGCGCAGCTGCTCCTCGACTTCCCTCCTGCTGCGGAGAAGCTCCATGAGTGGAGAGCCACCATCCGGAGCCTCGTCCCGTCGCCAACAAAGATGATCCGCGACCGGCGGGGCCCTCGAGCCAGCGCTCCGTCGAGCCACCACATGTCAGCGGTGGGAGGACCGGGGGAGTTGCAGCCACAGTACACTCTCCTCCCCCGCGCCAGCCGCCGCCGGTGTCGATCCATCATAACGACGCATGTGATAACATTTCCATAGCATCGTCCGACCCACGGACCCACCACGACCAGCGCCAAGTTCTTCGAGAACGAGCCCATGAAGATGCTCGAACCACTATCGAGCGCCGGCGCGATACACGCCACCAGTCGAATAAGCGGGCGGGACCCGCTATGGATCACCCAGCACCGGGGGGCTCTGGCGGCCTACCTTACGAGGTGGGTTGCCTAGCCTTTACCCGTGAGCTGCGGCAGTTCCAGTGGCCGTCCCACCGCATGTTCAAGCCCGACGTCGGCGAGAAGTACAATGGCAAGACCCATCCGTCAAAGTCCCTCAGCATCTACACCATCGCGATGCAAGCTGCCGGAGCTCGCGACGACAAGGTGCTTGCCAATTACTTCCCGTTAGCACTGAAGCCCAACGTCATGTCTTGGTTGATGCACTTGCCGGCGGATTCCATTTCTTCTTGGTCGGATCTGTGCCATGAGTTCGTTGGTGCCTTCACTGGAGGCCACCAAGCTGATGGCCAGGCCAGTGATTTGCATATCATTCCCTAGAAGGAAGGGGAAACCCTGCACAAGCACATCCAGATGTTCAGCCGGGTGCAGTACAACATCCCCGATGTTCATCCCGCCGCCATGATTAGCGCGTTCCATCAGAACGTGCGCAACCGCAAGATGCGCGAAAAGCTGGCAATGAACAAGGTTAAGGATGTGGCCAAACTTTATGTTCTGGCCGATAGGTGCACCCGGGCTGAAGAGGGGAGGAAGTACCCCGGCGAGGACGCCGGCATGGAAACCGACTCTACTGATGAATACACCGCCGCCCCAACGAAGAAGGGCCGGCGTCGCAACAGGAAACGCAAGGGCAAGACCGTGCTTGCCGTCGCGGGATCCGACAGCACCGGCGCCTCCAAGAAGGCTAAGGCAGACGACCCCAGCAAGGAAATCGCCGGGTGCGCCGCTTGCCGGGCCTTGACGGCTGCCGACAAGCCAGGGGGCTCCGACAATCAGTATTGCAAGATCCACCGCACCAAGGGCCACGACCTCCAGAACTGCCGGCAAGTCGAGCTGCTTGCTGAGAAGCAGAAAGCTGAGTATGAGAGGCGGGACAAGGAGAAGGGCCAGGATGGTGCAGAGGGATCCGGCAAGAAGCGTGGCGGCCAAGGAGGTCGCCTCGGCAAGGATAACCAGCAAGAGAGGCTCGCTCGAGGCCGTGACAAGAAGCAGGAAGACGATGATCATGACGAAGACGACGAGTCCGGCGAGCATGAGTTCCAGAAAGCTACAGAGGCCATGTGCGTCGATGGTGGGGCCTCGCTGCATACCTCTCACTGCTAGCTCAAGCAGTGGGCGCGTGAGATCACAGCAGCGGAGCCATCATTCCACGCTCATAAGCCACTGAAGTGGTCCAGCACGCCTATCATCTTTGACGTCGAGGACCACCCTGATCGCACAACTGCGGTCGGGTGCTTGCCGTTGTTGGTTTCACCAACGATACGCAACCTCAAGGTGAACAAGATGTTAGTCGATGGCGGGCCGGTCTGAACTTGATCTCGCCTATTGTGATCAAGAGGCTGCAAATTCCTGATGGAGACCTCAAGGAAACGGGCACATTTCAAGGGGTCAATCCGGGAAGGAGTCAGCCGAAGGGGAAGGTCATGCTACCCGTGACATTTGGGGGCGAGTTGAACTACATGACGGAGAGGATCGTCTTCGACGTAGCCGAGATCCCCTTGCCCTACAACGGGATTCTCGGTCGCCCGGCACTAGCCAAGTTCATGGTGGCGTCACACTACGCCTACAACACGGTGAAGATGCCTGGGCCAATGACCATCATCACCGTCCCTTGTGACAAGAGGGATGCGCTGATCTGCACCGACCTACTCTACCGGGAAGCAGTTGCAGCAACTGCCGCCAAGGCACTTGCTCCTGCCGCTGAAGCCCTGGGAGGGAAGAAGAAGACCAGCAGGACATCTCGCACCCACTCCGGCAAGCGCACCTCTTCGGAGTGTTGTGCTACCGTCGAGGACGTGCCGGAGAGCTCCACCGGCAAGAGCAAGAAATCCAGAGCTGCACCACCAGAGACCAAGAAGGTGTCCGTCAGGGAGGATGGCACGGGAGGGGCTTTCACCATAAGCTCCACCCTTGATAGCAAATAGGAAAGCACGCTCGTCACTTTCCTGCGGGTGAATGTCGATGTGTTTGCATGGAAGCATCTGACATCCCCGGCGTTCCCAGGGAAGTGATTGAGCACCATCTTGCTGTCTGCCCCCACGCGCGACCCGTCAAGCAGAAGGTCAGGAAGCAAGCTTTGGAATGGCAGGAGTTCATCACAGAGGAGATCAGGAAGTTGGAAGCAGCAGGCTTGGTGTGGGGAGTGCTCCACCCGACGTGGTTGGCCAATCCGGTGGTGGTGGGCAAGGCAAACGGGAAGTGGAGGCTGTGTATTGACTACACAGATATCAATAAGGATTGTCCTAAGGACCCCTTCCCGTTGCCGCGCATCGACCAGATTGTTGACTCCACGGCCGGGTGTGATCTGTTATCATTCCTCGACGCCTACTCGGGCTACCACCAGATCTTCATGACAAGAGAAGACGAAGAGAAGACAACATTCATCACGCCATGTGGTACATATTGCTTTTTACGGATGCCTTTCAGGTTGAAGAGTGCTGGCTCGACGTTTGCAAGGGCAGTCCAAATTGGTTTTGAGCCCCAGCTACATAGAAATATGGAAGCTTATATGGATGACATAGTGGTCAAAACCAAGGACAGGGCAACCCTTGTACAAGACTTAGAAGAGACGTTTGCCAACCTGCGCAAGATCAACCTCAAGCTGAACCCTGAGAAATGTGTCTTCGGCGTTCCGTCAGGCAAACTTCTCGAGTTCTTTGCGTCGTAGCGTGGGATTGAGGCAAACCCAGACAAAATCAAGGCTATCAAGCAGATTGAGGCGCCCAAGCGGATCAAGGATGTGCGTCGGCTCACTGGCTGCGTTGCCGCCATGAGCCGATTCATCTCCAAATCTGCCGAGCGCGCCCTTCCCTTTTTCAAAATTTTGAAAAAGGCGGGCCCAATGGAGTGGACCCCGGAGGCCGAAGCAGCACTGCAAGATCTGAAGAAATACCTCTCTTCTACACCAGTACTGGTGGCGCCTAAACTGCAAGAGCCGTTGCTGCTGTATCTGGCGGCGACGAATCAAGTGGTCGGCCACAAGGCCGGTGGCGCAGAGGGAGGTCGACGAAGAGGCATGTGGCAACGGCAGACCAGGAGATGGCGAGTCGAGATTCCCGGCAGAACTGGTGCCGCAAGGCAAGGCCCCAATGACTAGTAAGCGGAGCTTTAAAACCGGTTCGTAAGGGCCTTTAGTGCGGTTGCATAACGGCACTAAAGGGTGGGCACTAAAGGCCCCCTTTAGTACCGGTTCGCACGAACCGGCGCTAAAGTGCCACCACGTGGCGTGAGCTCGCATACTGGTATGGGGACCTTTAGTACGGTTGGTGTTGCCAACCGTACTAAAGGTTTATTTTTGAATTTTTGAATTTTTTTCGATTTTTAATTTTCCTGAATTATTTGATGATTTAGTCTCTAATCACCTCTCTTAACTGCTCAAGTGTGGATCACTCATTCCAAATCATCTAACTTCCCGACCGGTCACCCATCCCTCTCACTACTCCAGCCCGAGCATGCTTAACTTTCGGGTTCTATTCTCCTTCGTTTCCGAGTCTGCACTTGTTGTTTTCCTGACAATAGTAAGATGTCAATCCTATTAACCCTCAGGAGTTTAGCTTGAGCATGAAGTCACACATTTCACCGTTTGACTTTGAAACTATTATTCTAAGAAACAGTAATTATTTAGTAACGCTAATATTTCTTGAATAAGTTTGACCATAGTTTGACCAGATTTGACCAAAATTCAAAAAATTGAAATAATTATTTAGTAACACTAATATTCTTGAATAATTATGTAGTAACATTAATACTTCTTGAATAAGTAGTTTGACCAAATTTAACCAATTTTTTTTAAAAAAACTGAAATTTGACCGTATCTTTTTTTCCTTTTCGAATTTGAGGATTCTAAAAATTCCAAACAGGCCGTAGGCAGTCTCCATCGGATGCGGATTTTCGTGCTGAATTTTTTGATATATTATACGTTTTATTCCGACATCGTATGCAAAAGTTATAGCCGTTTTACATTTTCCCTACACTTTTTGCAAAACATGTCCAAATTTAAGTTTTCAAATTTTCCTAACTAGTAGATATAGTAATATAACTAACTCTCGAAGGATTTTATTTTTTGAAGTTTTTATCATTTTCTTTTGATTTTTTCAAAACTGAAATGGCGATACAGGGGGGTAGAGTTTGAAAATTGGCCCCTTTAGTGTGGGTTCGTGGCACGAACCGGTACTAAAACTTGTCCCTTTAGTGTGGGTTCGTGGCACGAACGGTACTATAGGTTAGACCTTTAGTACCGGTTGGTAACACAAATTAGTACTAAAGGGCTCATGGGGACCCGCCCGACGCCAGATCGCCACTACTCCTTTAGTACCGGTTCGTGGCACGAACCGGTACTAAAACTCAACACAAACCGGTACTGTTGATCGCCGCCACGAACCGGCACTATTGATCATATTAGTGCCGGTTTTTTTACAAACCGGCACTAATGTGCTTCACATTTGACCCTTTTTCTACTAGTGGGCGGAGTCTGACAATGTCGGGACGGGGCCCGCGCAGCCCAAAGAAGTGGTGCAGAAGAAGATGATGACGCAGCACCCGGTTTACTTTGTCAGCTCCCTCTTGCAGGGGGGCTAGGTCAAGGTACTCTGGTGTGTAGAAATTACTCTTCGGCCTCCTTATGGCCTCGAGGAAGCTGCGTCATTACTTCTAGGCCCACGAGATCACTGTCGTCACCCGCCTCCCGTTGCAACGGATACTGCACAACCCAGACGCAACCGGAAGGATTGTGGAGTGGGCCTTGGAGTTATCAAGCTTTGGGTTAAAGTTTGAAAGTACTTCAACAGTCCAGAGCAAAGGCATGGCAGAGTTCATTGCAGAATGGACCCCGACGCCTGATGAAGAGATCCAGGAGACCACTCTCCCCGGCAAGGCAACAACTCGCGACTGGATTATGTACTTTAACGGAGCTTTCTCGCTGTAAGGCGCCGGTGCTAGTGTGATGCTCGTCGCACCCACCGGAGAGCACCTCAAGTATGTAGTCCATATGCACTTTCCCAGGGAGATGTCCACCAACAACACTGCCGAGTACGAGGGGTTGCTTGCAATTCTCGGGATCGCGGCAGACCTTGTAGTTAAGAAGCTCATCGTCAGGGGTGATTCGCAGCTTGTCGTTAGACAAGTCAACAAGGATTATCAAAGCCCGTTGATGGAGGCCTACATAGATGAGGTGAGGAAGCTGGAGGAGCGCTTTGACGGTATACAAGCGGAGCACGTTCCCTGAGCGGAGAACGACATCGCCGATTACCTGTCGAAGCGCGCTGCATTCAAGCTACCTGTGGAACCAGGTACCTTTTTGTTCGGTTAACTCAACCATCCGTCGAACCATCAACGGAGAAAAACAAGCGGAGGAAGTCAGGCCCCGACAAGTACTTTCCCGCTAACCCCCCAGGGGCCACTGGCAAGGGTGTTGCCCTGGACTCTAAGCCTGCCGAGGAGCGACCGACTCCGGCAGGCCGTCGAGCCCTGGCCGTAGAGACGACTACTCCCATGGCAGAAGAAATGCCTTTGGTCCTTGCCGTCAAGCCCCAGGCTCCGGCATGGGCACAACATACCGTCCGATTCCTCCAAACATGGGAGCTTCCTGAGGAGCAGGAAGAAGTGGAGAAAGTAGCCCGTCGGTCTGCTATGTATCAGTTCGTCGATGACGTCCTGTACAGGAGGAGACCGAACGGTGTGAAATTGAAGTGCATTCCCTAGGAGGAAGGACTGGAGCTGTTGGCGGAGATACACAGAGGCATATGTGGCTCCCACATAGGGTCATGAGCCCTTGCCGGCAAGGCATTCTAGCAGGGTTTCTTCTGGCCCACTGCCCTCCAGGATGCAACGACACTAGTAACCAAGTGCGAAGCGTGTCAGTTCCATTCGAAGAAGCTTCATCAACCAGCTCAAGCCCTTCAGACAATTCCTCTCTCCTGGCCATTCTCGGTCTGGGGGCTCGACATACTGGGCCTTTCCCTCGTGCTATCGGGGGCTTTGAGTACTTGTACGTTGCGATCGACAAGTTCACAAAGTGGCCGGAGGTGGAAGCAGTGAGGAAGGTGACAACACAGTCAGCCATCAAGTTCTTCAAGGGGCTAGTGTGCCGTTTTGGTGTGCCAAGCAGAGTCATCACCGACAATGGCACATAGTTCACGAGCCCCACCTTCATGCAATACATCCAAGACCTCGGCAGCAAGGTCTGTTTCGCTTCCGTGGCACACCCACGGAGCAACGACCCGTCAGAGAGGGCAAATGCTGAAGTGTTGCGTGGCCTGAGGACAAAGACTTTTGACAGGCTGCACAAGAGCGGAAGGCGCTGGATTGATGAGTTGCCGGCGGTTCTTTGGTCGATCAGGACGACGCCAAATCGAGCCACCGGCCAGACACCGTTTGCCCTGGTATACGGGGCAGAAGTAGTTCTCCCCACGGAACTCATATATGGGTCACCTCGAGTGCTCGCTTATGACGAGCTTGAGCAAGAGCAATTGCGGCAAGATCACGCAACGCTCCTTGAGGAAGATCGTCTTCGGGTGGCTGTGAGAGCGGCACACTACCAGCAAGCTTTGCTCCGCTACCATAGCCGCAAGGTTCATGCCTGAAGCTTTGAGGAAGGCGACCTTGTTCTTCGGCGCGTTTAGTCGGCCAAGAATTCCAACAGGTTGACGCCAAAGTGGGAAGGCCCTTATCGGGTAATACAAGTCACCAGGCCCGGCGCAGTCTGCCTGGAGACTGAAGATGCTGTCCCAGTGAGCAACTCTTGGAACATCGAGCATTTTCACAAATTTTACCCATAAGGCATGGCTTGCCGGGCCCCCGGCAAGCCACCTTTTGTACAAGCTTTGCCGACAAGGCATGTAACCCTCTATACAAAGTCAGGTGCAGACCCTGAGCATAAATAAACGAAGCGCTGGCGCCCTAAGTTATAGCATGCATGCTAGGTTAAGTCTCTCCCTCGGGTAGGGTTGATAGTGCTTAGCGGCGACTAACCCCTAGCCTAGAGGTTGAGTATGCGTCTTTCTGTCCTCTTTGGTTCGCAGGGCACATGGACACTTCTGCCGAGCCACTTGGAAGAAAGAGAACGAACCGGCGCTCCGGCCTCGGCAAGCCAAGACTGTCGGGGGCTAAAGACACAAGGATCCAACCACGACAAGCCAAGGTTGCCAGGGGCTGTGGATTCATATAAGTCTTTCATCCCCTGTTGTGCATTTTCGTATGGAACTAGGACATGTGAAGCCTCGTTTAAATTCTTAAACCACCATGTTCCCCTTTTCCTGTCCCCAAGAGCTATCCTCTGGGTCGGAACTTGGTCGTAGTCGTGGTGGCAAGGAAATGAACAAGGGGCCGAACTCTACTTCGCCCTACCTCCGCCAAGAGCGTGAGAATGGCCGACTAAAGTGGGGGGACGGCAAGGCCTGTTGCCGGGAGACAATGTTTATCTTAAAAATAACAAGGATTCGTTCCTTGGCATGGGCCTCGCTCACGCACAAAGAACCCGGCAAGCACCCTTTTTCATTAAAAACATCCCATACAGGTGCATTTCGTACGGAATAAAAAACACGAGCAAGGGGATTATAAGTTTTAAACCTAACAAGTGCCCGCGGGATTACAAACTGAAAAAGATAAGATGCCCGTAATCCCTTTCTTGTCCCTCTCCTCAGGAGATGGAGCAAGGTAGCAGAAGGGCGAAAGGAGCGCCTAGGCGAGGTGCGAGAAGCAGAAGGCACCAAGAGAGTATCCTGGTGCCGGAGCTGGAAGATGAGGCACCGGCCCGACAATACGCGTCGAAGGCGTCGGTGCCCGTGTACTCTGACTTGACGGCCGCCGCCCGCCTTCTTCGCCTTCTCCGAGCCTCCTACGCAAGCCACCCGAGGAGGCGATGTGGAACATGCTGATGGAGAGCTTGACGAGGAAGGCCCCTCGGCAGGGCGTGATGACCCACAAGTATAGGGGATCTATCGTAGTCCTTTTGATAAGTAAGAGTGTCGAAGCCAACAAGGAGCAGAAGGAAATGACAAGCGGTTTTCAGTAAGGTTTTCTCTGCAAGCACTGAAATTGTAGGTAACAGATAGTTTTGTGATAAGATAAATTGTAACGGGTAACAAGCAATGAAAGTAAATAAAGTGCAGCAAGGTGGCCCAATCCTTTTTATAGCAAAGGACAAGCCTGGAAAATTTCTTATAATGAGAAAAGAGCTCCTGAGGACACATGGGAATTATCGTCAAGCTAGTTTTCATCACGCTCATATGATTCACGTTCGGTACTTTGATAATTTGATATGTCGGTGGACCGGTGCTTGGGTACTGCCCTTACTTGGACAAGCATCCCACTTATGATTAACCCCTATTGCAAGCATCCGCAACTACAAAAGAAGTAATAAGGTAAACCTAACCACAACATTAGACATATGGATCCAAATCAGCCCCTTACGAAGCAACGCATAAACTAGGGTTTAAGCTTCTGTCACTCTAGCAACCCATCATCTACTTATTACTTCCCAATGCCTTCCTCTAGGCCAAAATAATGGTGAAGTGTCATGTAGTCGACGTTCACATAACACCACTAGAGGAAAGACAACATACATCTCATCAAAATATCGAAAGAATACCAAATTCACATGACTACTAATAGCAAAACTTCACCCGTGTCCTCAGGAACAAACGTAACTACTCACAAAGCATATTCATGTTCATAATCAGAGGAGTAATAATATGCATTAAGGATCTGAACATATGATCTTCCACCAAGTAAACCAATTAGCATCAACTACAAGGAGTAATCAACACTACTAGCAACCACAGGTACCAATTTGTGGTTTTGATACAAGATTGGATACAAGAGATGAACTAGGGTTTTGAGAGGAGACGGTGCTGGTGAAGATGTTGATGGAGATTGACCCCCTCCCGATGAGAGGATCGTTGGTGATGACGATGGTGATGATTTCCCCCCTCCGGGAAGTTTCCCAATGAACAGCTCTGCCGGAGCTCTAGATAGGTTCCGCCAAGGTTCCGCCTCGTGGCGGCGGAGTTTCATCCCGTAAGCTTGCCTATGATTTTTTACACGGTAAAAGCCTTCATATAGCAGAAGATGGACACCGGAGGGCCACCAGGGGGCCCAGGAGACAAGGGGCGCGCCTAGTAGGGGTGGGCGCGCCCCCACCCTCCTGGCCTGGGTGTGGGCCCCCTCTGGTGTTTCTTTCTCTTAATAATTCTTATTAATTCCAAAAATGACTTCCATGGAGTTTCAGGATTTTTGGAGCTGTGCAGAATAGGTTTCCAATATTTACTCCTTTTCCAGAATTCCAGGTGCTGGCATTCCCCCTCTTCATGGTAAACCTTGTAAAATAAGATAAAATAGCCATAAGTTTTGAGATATAATGTGTAATAACAACCCATAATGTAATAAATATTGATATAAAAGCATGATGCAAAATGGACGTATCAACTCCCCCAAGCTTAGACCTCGCTTGTCCTCAAGCGGAAGCCGATATCGAAAAATATGTCCACATGTTTAGAGATAGAGGTGTCGATAAAAATAAAATACAGACATGAGGGCATCATGATCATTCTTATAACAACAACATATATAGATTTTGTCATATGATTTCCTATTCTCAAGTAACAATCAATTCACAATGTCAAGTATGGTTCAAAAACTTCATTGGGAACTAACAAACTATAATCTTAGTCATTGAAGCAATTGCAATTTATCATAACATCAGAAAGAGTCAAGAATAGAGCTTTTCAGCAAGTCCACATACTCAACTATCATGTAGTCTTCTACAATTGCTAACACTCACGCTATACTTGTGGTTATGGAGTTTCAACCGAACACTGAGAAAGATAGGGGCTTATTGTGTTGCCTCCCAACGTATTCACCTTTAGGTGATGTCAACAATAATAGTTCATGCTAACTTACATCTAATTGGATATATATATCAAGATCTTTCAAACACGAGGAGCTTGCCAAAGGATAAAATGAAAAAGGGAAAGGTGAAGATCACCTTGACTCAAGCATAAAGTAAAAACATAAAGTGAAAGATAGGCCCTTCGCAGAGGGAAGCAGAGGTTGTCATGTGCTTTTAGGGTTGGATGCACAAAATCTTAATGCAAAAGAACGTCACTTTATATTGCCACTTGTATATGGACCTTTATTATGCAGTCCGTCGCTTTTATTGCTTCCACAACAAGATCGTATAAAGCTTATTTTCTCTGCACTAATAAGTCATACATATTTAGAGAGAAATTTTTATTGACTGCAACATGACAACTTACTTGAAGCATCTTACTCAATCCATAGGTAGGTATGGTGGACTCTCATGGCAAAAACTGGGTTTAAGGATTTTTGGAAGCACAAGTAGTATCTCTACTTGGTGCAAGGAATTTGGCTAGCATGAGGAGGAAAGGCAAGCTCAACATGTTTGGAGGGTCAATGACAATATACTTTAACTGAGATGTGAGAAAACATAAACCATTACGTTGTCTTCCTTGTCCAACGTCAACTCTTTTAGCATGTCATACTTAATGAGTGCTTCACCATCATAAAAGATGTCCAAGATAGTATATTTGTATGTGAAACCTCTCTTTCCTTATTACTTCTTATTAATTGCAACGATGACCAAAACTACGTTTGTCAACTCTCAACAACTTTTATGCCTCATACTTTCTATGTGTGAAGTCATTACTATCCATAATATCAATATGAACTCTTTTATTCTTTTTATTCTTTCTACATTCTCAAGATCATAGAAAAAGCAAAGCCCTTGACTCAACACTAATCTTTATTATAGATAGCTCACGGACTCGATTACATAAAGAGATCACAAAGCAGAACTCAAAGCTACTTGATACTAAAACTTCAATCTACTAGATCAAGATACTACTAAAAGGATCGAACTAAATAAAACGGTAAAGCTAGGAGTGTGATGGTGATACGATACCGGGGCACCTCCCCCAAGCTTGGCAGTTGCCAAGGGGAGTGCCCATACCCATGTGATTATGTCTCCTTCTTCATAGTTGGTGTTATGATCTTCTTGGCGATGATGCCCCTCAGGATACGATTCCCCTCCTCAAGCTTATTGACTTGTTGTTTGAGGTCCATAATTTCTTTGCCGAGCTTGCCCGTAACGGCTAAAGCTCCCTTTACCCAAGGATGCTGCATAGCTTCTGGAGAACAAGTGACGCTCTTTTTCATATTTTCATAAGAAAGAAATTTAACATCGGGAGGGATGACCGTATTTTGGAGGACCGAGCTATGTAATTCCTCCATCATGAATCCTGCTTGGAGGCGAGAAGTAACTTCTTGACCTTCTTCCATGGCATCTATCCTTTTCAAGTCGGCCTCCATCTCATCCTCCATTGATGGTCCAAAGTGATAAGTGTCGCTATTTTCTTCTGGACCCGGTGTCGGGTGAGACACCCGACTCTCCCTGACTGACTCTTGAGAAGACATCTTGCTCTTAATCTGCAACAGGAACAACTCAGAACGAAAACAAAGGATATTTGCGTGATACGGTGGTCAAAACCTTCAGGAGATTATATAATGAATTTTTACTGGCCAAAATACGTAACATGCAAGAAAACGGAATCCGGGAGGCACACGAGGTGGCCACGAGACAGGGGGGCGCGCCCAGGAAGGGTGGGCGCGCCCTCCACCCTCGTGGAGGCCTCGTGTCCTTCCCGGACTACTTCTTTCTTTCCAAAATTCTTAAATATTCCAAAACTGATAAAAATGCCATTAGAACTGTTTTGGAGTCGGTTTACTTACCGTACCACATACCTATTCCTTTTCGGAGTCTGGAACGTTCTGGAAAGTGTCCCTTATGTATTCCTCCGTGGTTACGCTTTCAATAATATTAGTTTCAACATTGATAGGATTACCTGAGATATAATGTTTAATTCTTTGACCGTTTACCACCCTCGGACTTGTGCCTTCGAAGTTGTTGATTTTTATGGCACCGGAACGATAGACCTCCTCGATAATGTAAGGACCTTCCCATTCAGAGAGAAGTTTTCCTGCAAAAAATCTTAAACGAGAGTTGAATAATAACACATAATCACCTACGTTAAACTCACGCTTTTGTATCCTTTTGTCATGCCAGCGTTTGACTTTTTCTTTGAATAGCTTGGCATTCTCATAGGCTTGGGTTCTCCATTCATCAAGTGAGCTAATGTCAAATAACCTCTTCTCACCGGCAAGTTTGAAGTCATAGCTGAGCTCTTTAATAGCCCAATATGCTTTATGTTCAAGTTCTAGAGGTAAGTGACATGCTTTTCCATAAACCATCTTATACGGAGACATACCCATAGGATTTTTGTATGCAGTTCTATAGGCCCATAATGCATCATCAAGTTTCTTGGACCAATTCTTTCTAGATCTATTGACAGTCTTTTGCAAAATTAATTGAGCTCTCTGTTGCTCAACTCTACTTGACCACTAGACTGCGGGTGATAAGGAGATGCAATTCTATGATTAACATCATACTTAGCGAGCATCTTACGGAAAGCACCATGAATAAAATGTGAACCACCATCAATCATAAGATATCTAGGGACTCCAAACCTCAGAAAAATAACTTCTTTAAGCATCTTAATAGAAGTGTTATGATCAGCACTACTAGTTGGAATAGCTTCTACCCACTTAGTAACGTAATCAACAACAACTAAAATATGTGTGTAACCATTAGAGGCAGGAAAACGTTCCATATAATCAAAGCCCCAAACATCAAACGGTTCAATAACAAGAGAATAATTCATAGGCATTTCTTGACGTCTACTAATATTACCAATTCTTTGACATTCATCACAAGATAAGATAAACTTACGAGCATCTTTGAAGAGAGTAGGCCAATAAAATCCGGATTGCAATACCTTATGTGCAGTTCTGTCTCCAGCGTGGTGTCCTCCATATGATTCAGAGTGACACTTGCGTAGGATCTGTTCCTGTTCATGCTCAGGTACACAACGTCTAATAACACCATCTACTCCTTTTTTATAAAGGTGTGGGTCATCCCAGAAGTAATGTCTTAAATCATACAAGAACTTTTTCTTTTGCTGGTATGTGAAACTAGGTGGTATAAATTTAGCAACAATGTAATTATCATAATCAGCATACCAAGGAGCAGTACGAGAAGCATTAAACGACCTATAATTGTTCATCAGGAAAGCTATCATCAATAGGCAATGGGTCATCAAGAACATTCTCTAACCTAGACAAGTTGTCTGCAACGGGGTTCTCAGCTCCCTTTCTATCAATGATATGCAAATCAAATTCTTGGAGCAAGAGAACCCATCTAATGAGTCTAGGCTAAACATCTTTCTTTTCCATAAGATATTTAATAGCAGCATGATTAGTGTGAATAGTAACTTTGGAATCAACAATATAAGGTCTAAACTTATCACATGCAAACACAACTGCTAAGAACTCTTTTTCAAGAGTAGCATAATTTCTCCGGCGTATCAAGAGTCTTACTAGCATCTTGGATAACATTCAATTTCTTATCAACTCTTTGCCCTAGAACAACACCTACAACATAATCACTAGCATCACACATAATTTCAAAGGTAAATTCAATCGGTGGCTGAACAATAGGTGCGATGATCAAAGCTTTCTTAAGTATTTCAAATGCTTCTACACAATCATCATCAAAGACAAAAGGAATATCTTTTGCAATAAATTAGTCAGAGGCCTGGAGATTTTATAAAAGTCCTTAATGAACCTCCTATAAAAACCGGCATGACCAAGGAAACTTCTTATACCTTTTATGTCCTTGGGACATGGCATATTTTCAATAGCATCAACTTTAGCTTTATCAACTTCAATACCTCTCTCAGAAATCTTATGCCCCAAGACAATGCCTTCATTAACCATAAAGTGGCACTTTTCCCAATTCAAGATGAGACTAGTGTCTTCGCATCTCTGCAAAACTCGATCAAGGTTGCTCAAGCAATCATCAAAAGAGGATCCATAGACGGAAAATTCATCCATGAATACCTCACAAATCTTTTCACAAAAGTCAGATAATATAGCCATCATGCATCTTTGAAAGGTAGCAGGTGCATTACATAAACCAAAAGGCATACGTCTATAAGCATAAGTACCGAAAGGGCAAGTAAAAGTAGTTTTTGATTGATCCTCCGCTAACACAGGTATTTGAGAGAAACCAGAATAACCATCTAGAAAGCAGAAATGTGTATGTTTGGATAGTCTTTCTAGCATTTGATCAATAAAAGGTAAAGGGTAATGATCTTTCTTAGTAGCTTTATTTAATTTATGGAAATCAATTACCATCCTATAACCTGTAATAACTCTTTGCGGGATCAATTCATCTTTATCATTAGGAATAACGGTAATACCTCCCTTTTTAGGAACACAATGGATAGGGCTTACCCAATCACTATCAGCAACGGGATAAATTATACCTGCCTCAAGGAGCTTAAGTATCTCCTTTCTTACCACTTCTTTCATCTTAGGATTCAATCGTCGTTGAGGATCTATAACTGGTTTGGCATCGTCCTCCAAATTAATTTTGTGTTGGCATAACGTGGGACTAATGCCCTTGAGATCATCCAGAGTATATCCAATAGCGGCACAGTGCTTCTTCAGATTTTTCAATAATCTTTCTTCTTCTTGCTCTGAAAGGTTAGCACTAACAATAATAGGATATATTTTCTTTTCATCAAAAGCATACTTAAGATTATCAGGTAATGGTTTGAGTTCAAACACGGGATCACCCTTGGGTGGAGGGGGATCCCCTAGAATTTCAATGGGTAGGTTGTGTTTCAGAATAGGTTCCTATTGAAGGAACACTTCATCTATTTCCCTTCTTTCCTTCATAAACATATCATTTTCATGGTCTAGCAAATATTGTTCTAACGGATCAGTAGGAGGCAAGGCAATAGAAGCAAGACCAATAATCTCATCCTTACTAGGTGATTCTCTATCACGAGGTTGTCTACGAAACTTAGCAAAATTAAACTCATGAGACACATCCTCTAAGCCAATTGTAACAATATCCTTTTCACAATCAATCTTCGCATAACTGTATTCAAGAAGGGTCTACCAAAAATAATGGGACAATCTTGTGGGGAACCAAGAACAAGAAAATCAGCAGGATATTTAACCTTCCCACACAAGACTTCAACATCTCTAACTATCCCAACGGGCTTAATGGTAACATCAATGTCTTCTATTTTAGCGGGTGCAATATCATGCATAATTTCTTTATATAAGTCATAGGGTATTGCACTAGCACTAGTACCCATATCACATAAACCATGATAACAATGATATCCTATTTTAACAGAAATAACAGGCATGCCTACCATAGGTCTATGTATCTTAGCATCTGGTTTAACAATATTAGCAGTCTCACCACAGAAATAAATAACATGCCCATCTAAATCATCATCCAAGATATCTTTAACCATAGCAATACTAGGTTCAACTTTGATTTGATCAGGAGGTGTATAAGTCCTAGTATTACTCTTACGAACAACAGTCGAAGTTTTAGCATGATCCTTTATCCTAACAGGAAAAGGAGGTTTCTCAACATAAGTAGTAGGAACAATAGGATCACTATAAGTGACAGTCTTTTCTTCAACTGTAATTGGTGCAACTAATTTTACTTCAAACGGGAGGATTATATTTAAACCACTTCTCCTTAGGGAGATCAACGTGAGTAGCAAAAGATTCACAAAAAGCAGCTACTATCTCACAGTCAAGTCCATACTTAGCGCTAAATCCACGGAAAGCATCGGTATCCATAAATGATTTAACACAATCAAACTTAGGTGTCATACCTGACTCCTTACCATCTCGGAACCCCAATCTTCAGAGTTGCGTTTAATTCTTTCCAATAAATCCCATTTGAATTCAATAGTCTTCAGCATATAAGAACCAGCACAGGAAGTATCGAGCATGTTGCGATCATTGGGAGAAAGACGATCATAATTTTTTTGAATAATCATTTCTCTGGAGAGCTCATGATTGGGGCATGAATATAACATTGACTTAAGCCTCCCCCAAGCTTGAGCGATGCTTTCTCCTTCGCAAGGCCAGAAATTATATATGTAATTACGATCATGATGAACAAGATGCATAGGATAGAACTTCTGGTGAAATTCCAACTTCAATCGTTTATAATTCCGAGATCCTGTATCATCACATAGCCTATACCATGTCAATGCATCTCCCTTCAAAGATAAAGGGAAGACCTTCCTTTTGACAACATCACCGGGAATACCTGCAAGCTTAAATGATCCACAAACTTCATCCACAAAGATAAGGTGTAAATCGGGATGCAATGTTTCATCTCCTGCAAAAGGATTAGCTAGCAGTTTCTCTATCATACCCGAAGGAATCTCAAAGTAGATATTTTCAATAGGTTCATTAGGTTGAGGAGCAACTCTTTGCTCTTCTGGTCGGGGTGAAGATACCACGAACAAGCCCCTCAAAGGATTAGTTTCCATAGTAACAAGTGACATAAAATTTCAGCACACTATATAAATGTTTCCTTACCAAGTTCCACTCACCAAAGGCGCTACACTCCCCGGCAACGGCGCCAGAAAAGAGTCTTGATGACCCACAAGTATAGGGGATCTATCGTAGTCCTTTCGATAAGTAAGAGTGTCGAACCCAACGAGGAGCAGAAGGAAATGACAAGCGGTTTTCAGTAAGGTTTTCTCTGCAAGCACTGAAATTGTAGGCAACAGATAGTTTTGTGATAAGATAAATTGTAACGGGTAACAAGCAATGAAAGTAAATAAAGTGCAGCAAGGTGGCCCAGTCCTTTTTGTAGCAAAGGACAAGCCTAGACAATTTCTTATAATGAGAAAAGAGCTCCCGAGAACACATGGGAATTATCGTCAAGCTAGTTTTCATCACGCTCATATGATTCACGTTCGGTACTTTGATAATTTGATATGTCGGTGGACCGGTGCTTGGGTACTGCCCTTACTTGGACAAGCATTCCACTTATGATTAACCCCTATTGCAAGCATCCGCAACTACAAAAGAAGTATTAAGGTAAACCTAACCACAAAATTAGACATATGGATCCAAATCAGCCCCTTACAAAGCAACACATAAACTAGGGTTTAAGCTTCTGTCACTCTAGCAACCCATCATCTACTTACTACTTACCAATGCCTTCCTCTAGGCCCAAATAATGGTGAAGTTTCATGTAGTCGATGTTCACATAACACCACTAGAGGAAAGACAACATACATCTCATCAAAACATCGAACAAATACCAAATTCACATGACTACTAATAGCAAGACTTCACCCATGTCCTCAGGAACAAACATAACTGCTCACAAAGCATATTCATGTTCATAATCAGAGGAGTAATAATATGCATTAAGGATCTCAACATATGATCTTCCACCAAGTAAACCAATTAGCATTAACTACAAGGAGTAATCAACACTACTAGCAACCCACAGGTACCAATTTGTGGTTTTGATACAAGATTGGATACAAGAGATGAACTAGGGTTTTGAGAGGAGATGGTGCTGGTGAAGATGTTGATGGAGATTGACCCCCTCCTGATGAGAGGATCGGTGTCGGGGGGAAGAACTGATCGTGCCCCACGAGCACCTACGGGACCTGGGTCCCTTTGTGGTTCGAAGGGGGGCGGAGATTGCGCAAAGAGCGGATCGAGGTGATGCACACGAGGGGGTTTTTACCCAGCTTCGGAGTTCTCCGGAGAAATAATACTCCTACTGCTGCCTTGTGGATTATCTTGTGTTCTTGCTAGGGAGCGACGCTGGCTACAAGACCTAGCTTGAGTGTGATGAACTAAGCTGGAGCTGGACTGGAGACCCAGCTGAACCTCACTCGACCCTCTCTACGTTGCCCTCGGCCCTCCTTTTATAGGCACAAGGGGTTACCACATATGGCAAGTAGACAAGGTTACAATGGTAAAAACCTAGGTTGGTACACCGCTTTATACAAAGGTACATAATCTATACCTAACTCGACGGCAAGGGACAAGGGTCATCAATGCCCGCCTCGGTCGTCCGAACAAAGGTAACAGGGACCGTTAAGGCGCCTCCGTCCGCCACGATGGTGGCTTGTCAGCGCCGTCTGTCGCTACTCCCTCGCTGGCTGCACAGCCCGTCGACACGCCAGATTTGGGAGAGCCCGTGGTGACACGCTGGCGGGTGAGCTGGAGCGGAGATGAAGAGAGTCGCCGCCCGGCAAGCGCCTTGTCACAAGGGAACCTTTGTCGCGCTTTGGGGGTTCAGCGCCAGCCAAGCCTTCCCGCAAGCTCCTCTTGCCGGGCTTTGTTTTTTCGCCTGAGTGGCCTTCCGGCAAGCTCCTCTTGCCGGGTCTCACTGTTTTGTTTTGAATGGCTCCGAGGAGCTATCGAGGATCTTGGCGGCCATCAGGCCGCCCGCCGTGGCGCTGCAACTGTCCGTGCGAGTTCGGGGTACTAGGGTACCCTACCTAGTACACCGGCAGGAGCCCCGGCTGGAGCCACACACGACGCCAAGCTCTATTGGGCCAGGCCCAAAATAGTGCATGGGCGCGTGGTCTTGATTACGCCGTTATTTGCCTTGGACCCACCACGCCTCCCACGAACGGCACGCGTGGGGCGTGGCGCCGTGGGGAGATCGTGGGGCTTTTTTAATGGGAAAACCGAACGCCTGGCCCCTCTCCCTTTATAAGCGGGAAACCGGCAGGACGCCCACTTGCCCTCGCTGTCACATCGGAAAAACCCCGCCGCTTTCCCTTCCTTCGAGCCCACAGAGAGCGACGCCCGCCCCTCCTTGCCACCGTGCCACCCACGCTGTCGGCTTCCTTCACCACGACTCCCTATGGCTCAAGGCCGATAAAGGGAAGGGCGTGAATTCCGCCGAGGCGCAGCGCTCATGGCGCTGCTGGAAAGAGCGGGCTCTTCGACCCCTCGCCGACAGAAGGAGCTGCGGATGGGTACTACCTCTTCTGTCGACGGTGACCCGGGCGCATCCGCGCACGAGGGTCATCTCCGCCGCCACATCTGCCAAGGTCTCCTTCGGGTACCCCTTCTTCGCGATTTTCTTCTGGTGCAGGCTCTGCCCGCCCTTTTCTGAATTTTTCTATGATGTCATGAACACCTATGGCCTCCGCCTTCTTGACTTCACCCCAACGCCGTTCTCACCTTGGCTGTTTTCGCGCATCTTTGCGAGAACTTTGTCGGGGTCCACCCAAATGTCGCCCTCTTCCGCATTACTTCTCACCCCGTGTAGAGAGAGGAGAGCCGCTTGCCGGAGGAATCGCATGGACCTCTAGGATCGGCAAGAAGGAAGCGTACCTTGACGGAGAGTTGCACAGCAAGTGGGAGGAGTGGAGGGCTGACTGGTGCTGGATCTTAGAGGAGGAGCCACAGCCTTTACTGCCTCAAGAAAACCCCCATAGTTCGCGACAATGATTGGAGCAACTTGGCGCCGGAGGACGACAAGTTGAAGATTGCCACAACCAGGATTTTGCGCCTCCGGCAAGCAGGGCTCACCGTAGGGGCGGTTGGCGCGGACTTCCTTCGCCGCCGAATTGCACCCTTGCAGGAGAAAGGGAGACCTGCTTGGGAATTCCAAAATGCGGCAGATATCATGAGGCTGCGTCCAGGTCTGAATTGGAACTTCACCACCACGGAGCTTGACGGCATGCTGCGGGGCTGTTCAAGCTCAAGCGGATAACCCCGATGGTGCATGTTGCCGAGGGAGTTGTGCCCTTGTGCAACAACTGTCGCTTGATCGCATCCGCGCGATAATGCCGTTGCCAGCGATTCCCATGGGATCGCTCCAACTTGGCGAGAGCCCGCCGATGACATAGTGCAGCAGTTCTTGACGACTAGTCTGGTGCCGATCCGCGCCGACGAGAAGAGGCGGCTCACCCGCGACACCATCGCCAGAGATGGCGCGACGCCACAAGGTTGGAGGAGGCTGCAGAGGCGCTGCTGCCGCGCGCTTGGGTTTACAATGAGGAGGCAGAGAGGGCCGAGGCGGTAAGCCTTGCCGACCAGAAGAGTTCATCGGTGAGGAGGAGCAGATCGAGCCCGACAACGACCTAAGCGAGCCTGCCGGGCGCCTCCTCCGCCGTCCAAGTAGCTTGCCGCAGGAGGAGCTCGCCGCCCGCCAAGGAGACGTCTTCGAGGACCGGAGAAGTGGCGGGGAGCACGCGTCCAGCAGCCGCCTCGCCGACGCGCTCCACCGCGACAAGTGCTGTTGCCGCGGGAGCGCCTCATTCCGCCGCGGCGACGGGAGCAGGGCCCTCTGGAGTTGCGGCCTCTGCACCCGCCAAGCGCCAGAGGGAGTCCTCTCCCCCGATCCGTCGCGCTGGAGCAGAGTTTGATCTCTCCGCCCTCAGCTCCGAGGAAGAAGAGGAAGAGTAAGATCTTGCCGCCGTCATTTGTAATCTTCCAATTTATTGCTTCATCTTATATCTGACCGTTCCACTGAACTTTCTTCTTCAGTATGCCAGAGGGCGCCAAGAGGGCCAAGACATCGGTGGTGTCGCTGCCTCGGACGACTCCTGTTACAACAGGGGCACGTCTGGGACTCCTTGCCGGATCCGCAACCCTTCAAGCAGCAAGCCCCCAAAGACAGCCCCCAGTAAGTATCTAGTATGCTTCCCGTGGTTAGGCGCGCTTGGGTGCTTTTCCGTTACTTATATCTGGTTTGTTGGATTTTGTAGGAGCAGAGCAGCCACATCATGGAGCACTGGGGGCTACCCCTGAGGTCCAGCCTCATCAGGAGGCCCCGGAGGCCGCTCCCGAGATTCTGCTTGCTTCAACTACGCCACCAAGGGAGAATTCTCTGGCAAGGAAGGCTTCTCCGACAAGGGGAGCTTCCCCGACAAGGACTGGCGCCGACGACCCTCCGGTGATGGAGGCCGCGGCCACAGGCCCCACTGCAGGTAACCTTCTTGTCTTGATAGTTTTCCTTGGGTTTTTCTCTTCCGAATATCTGTTTGATTTGTGCTTCCTCCTTCTGACCATCAGATCCATCTGCCGGAGACCCGATGGAAACTGAGGCTGCCGGCGAGGAGGACGCCGGTGGCGACAGTGTCGACGCCGCCAACATGGAGGAGGAGGAAGCTGGTGCTGACAAGCCCGCCGGCGAGGAGGCTGCCGAGGCCGCTGGCGCAGAGGCTGGGGAGGAACCCGCGATCAGATCGACGGCCCGAGGCCGCAGGAGCGCCAGCGCAAGGCTGACCGCCGATCCCCCGCCACCGATGCCGCACCAGACTCGAGGAGCCCCAGCCAGCGCCTACACCAAAGCCGTGAGGGTGTCTTCATCAAGCTCTCATGGACATCAAGCTCAGGCGCCACCAAGGGGAGACCGATGCGGAGCTGCTCGCCTCCGCCGGGCTGCCGCTGGTTGATGCCCCGAGCAGCAACAGATAGTGAACCCGAGGAGGAGCAGCTGCTAAGGAAGTTCTTTGTCGCTCTACCGCGCCTCGACAAGCCAAACTGGAGTCGTGGAGGCGCTTGTCGCGAGGGCGGAGCTGACTTGGAGAAACATGCGAAGAGCTCCAACGCGCCAACAAAGAGACTCTCCGGACATAGCAGAGGCTCGGGAGCAGCTTGTCGAGGAGCGACGGCCTTTATCTTGGAGAAAGGCGAGGTTGAGGAGCAGCAGAGGCTTGCCGGTGAGAAGCTCTCCGCTAGAGAAAGTGAGTGGGGCAGCGGAAGATCAACCTCGACAGCTTTGAGGAAGATCTCGCCAAGGCCAAAGAAACGATCGGCGGCCGCCGGAGGCAAAGATGCTGCCGCGGCTAACGAGGCCGCCAAAGGGGAATGGAGACGAGGGTGGCTCAGCTGGAGTCCACCCTCCAGAAGAGCGCCGAGGAGGTCGCCGGGTTGAAGCGCGAACGTGAGAAGGACGCTTACACCCTCGGCGAGCTGCAGGGTCGTTTGGCCGAAAAGATCAAGGAGATCGATGCCGCCAAGGACGTCAAGGCGAATCTGGAGCTGAAATTGACCACCTTGGCGGAGACGTTGAACAGCGCCAGGAGCGGAGACGGGCCTGCTGGAGAAAATCAAGGCCACCGAGGAGTTGTTGCCGAATGCCGTGACCGCCTGCAATAATCTTCGGACAGCATAATGCATTGGATGAAGGTCTTGTGGACACCGCCGCGGCATCCATAATGAGCTGATAGAGTTGGGGATGACAGATCTTGGATATTCCACCGATGAGAACCTCCAACCCAAAGGTCAAGCTCAGCCTATTCTTCAAAGGCGGTCAAGCGGGTATCCGCGGACTCCGGATGAGGTCCTCAAGCAATCGGGCGGAGGAATCACGCCAAGTCTCTGCCAAGCTCTCGGAAGGTGTTGATGAAGGTGGCCTTCCGCAATCCAGTGTCGACTTCTCCAAGGTCCTCAAGTCCTGCCTTCATCCGCCGATGTTGAAGCGCTCAAGACCCTTGTCGCACCCATTGTGGACAGGGTGAGCGGAGTCAAGAGGCTCGAGGGCGGCCGTGGACTAGGCCGCCAAGTCTATCTTTCTCTTGTCGCAGAGATCATGTTTTGTGAGAAAACCTATTAGATCTGCGACAAGTTATTATGTAATATACACTATCTTAGGCAATCGAATGCAATGTTATTTCCTTTACTCGATTTCTTCCTTGTAATGCTTCCACCCCACGCTTGTGGAAACTTGCTTGCAGCACCCTTGCCATGAAAGCGCCGAAAAGCGGAACTTCAGCAGCCTCTCAAGGGTCGCTACCGACAAGCAACCTCGTCGCGGACTAGCCGCAGCTCACTTAAGTTGTTGAGCGGACTCGAAACAAAGTAAGGGCGCGACCAGATCACGATTTGGTTCCTCCGCCGCATGGGTTTTCCATACAAAGTACTATCGTTCGAGGAAGATAACTTGAAAATTTAAAACTGGTCGCTAAACTTAGCAACTTAGCTTTTCTCGTTGTCCGCCTTCCGCAAGGCGACAGTTCCTCGAGCGATGCCCACACCATTATCTCCTCCTCTCCCCGGTTAACTTGTGGGTGGATGAACCTTCTTCTTGTTTGAGAAGAAAGAAGAGAAAAAGAAAGTTGTGGAGCCTAGTGGCTCATTATCGCTATCGGGCGCGGTGCTGCGCAAGATGTTAGTAAACACATGCATATTTTATTATGAAGGCATGTATTAACAAAATGTGCGCAACCATAGGCTTTATCGATGCACGGGTCTCTACTCGCTTTGTACAAAGGATTACATGCAACAGCGGCAAGACTTGTATAAAAGGTTGGTTGCGGAACGGGTTCCGCAACCGCGCTCATGGGTAAAACTTGCGAAGATGCTCTATGTTCCAGAATTGCTCACCGAAAGCCTTCTTCGGTCTCAAAGGCGGACAGCGCCGAGCCTAGTGACTCGCTTTACCCGATAAGGGCCTTCCCACTTCAAGGCCAACTTGTTGGAATTCTTGGCGGATTGAACGCGTCGAAGAACAAGGTCGCCTTCCTCAAAGCTTTCCGCATTAACTTTGCGGCTATGGTAGCGACGCAAAGCTTGCGGGTAACGAGCAGCTCAGACAGAGCTCGAAGACGATCTTCCTCGAGGAGCAGCGCGCACATCTTGTCGCAGCTGCTCTTGCTCCACTCATCATAAGCGAGCACTCGAGGTGACCCGTGATACGAAGTTCCGTGGGAGAACTGCCTCGCCTCTGTAGACTAGAGCAAAGGGTGTCCGCCGATGGCTCGATTTGGCGTCCCGATCGACCAAAGAACCATCGAAGCTCCTCGATCCAGTTCCTTCCGCACTTGTGCAGCCTGTCGAAAGTTCTGTCTTGAGTCCTCGCAGCACTTCAGCGTTTGCCCTCTTCGCTTGACCGCTGCTTCTCGGATGAGCAACGGAAGCAAAGCAGATCTTGGCGCCAAGATCTTGGGTGTACCGCATGAAGGTGCGATTCGTGAACTGTGTGCCGTTGTCGGTGATGATCCGATTAGGAATCCCAAAACGGCAAACAATTGACCAAGAACTTGATGGTCGATCGTGCTGTCACCTTCCTCACTTGGTTCCACTTTCAGCCACTTTGTGAACTTGTCGATTGCGGCGCATAAGTACTCAAAGCCCCGACAGCTCGGGGAAGGGGCCGAGATGTCGAGTCCCTGCACCGAGGAGGGCCAGGATAAAGGGATCGCCTGAGAGCTTGAGCTGGCTGGTGTATCTGCTTGAATGGAACTGCACGCTTCACACTTGGTTACTTGTGCAGTTGCATCCGGAGGGCTTCGCGAGAAGAAACCTTGCCGGAAAGCTTTGCCGCAAGTGTTTTGCGCCAATGTGGTGACCACATATGCCTCCGTGTATCTCGCCAACAGCTTCGTCCCATCTTCCCGCAAATACACTTCAATTTCACTCCGCTGAGTCTTCTTCTCGCATGTGATGTTGTCAACAAACTGGTACATACTGACCGCCGGGCTACTTTTTCCGCTTCTTCTTGCTCTTCGGAAGTTCTCCGTCTCAAGGAAATGGACGATCTGCTGTGCCCATGTTGGAGCCTCGTGGCTCGACAACAAGGACTAAAGGCTCATCTATCATCGCGGGACCATCGCTTTCTCGGCAAGGACCTGCTGGTCCGCCGGAGTTGATGATCCCCGCTGCTTGCCGGAGCTAAGCTTGTCGGGAGAGTTTGCTTCAACGATACAAACTCAAGATGGTTTGTCGGAGCAGATCGCTTCCTCGCTGATATTTGCGCCGGTTTTAGGGACCTTCTTGGCGGCGGCTTCGAGAGCTCGCCGAAAGTAGTCACCGGAAACCAATTTTCTCTTCTTGCTCGTCCCGTTGATGGTGTCTCGCTGGCTGAGTCGCTTGAGCACAAAAATCCCTGGTTCCATTGTAACTTAAGTGCGCACATTTGGAGAGGCCATCAACTACATCATTCTCGCGCTCTTGGAACATGTTCCATTTGCGTGCCTTCAAAGTGCTCTTCCAGCTTCCTCACTTCGCCGACGACGCTTCCATCAACGGACTCGTAATCTTTATTTACTTGGCGGACGACAAGTTGTGAGTCTCCCCGACAATGAGCTTCTTAATCCCAAGGTCCACCGCGATCCACGAGACCGCAAGCAAGCCTTCATACTCTGCAGTATTGTTTGTTGCTTGTTCCTTGGGATAGTGCATTTGGACTATGTATTTGAGGTGTTCCCGGTGGTGCGATACGCAGCACGCCGCACCGGCGCCTTTGCAGCGAGAAGGCACCATCAAAGTACATTAGCCACTCTTTATTTGCCTCCTTGATGGGGATGCTCGCCTCGAATCTCTTCATCTTGGCGCTACGCCCACTGCTATGAATTCTGCCAATGCCCCGCTCGATAGTTGAAGTGCTTTGAACTTGAGACCAAAGCTTGACAGCCCAGTGCCCACTCAACAATCCTGCCCGCCGCTTCAATTTTGCGTAATCCTCTTCACGAAATCGAGTGACAACTGTTATCTCATGCGCTTGGAAGTAATGGCGCAGCTTTCTCGAGGCCATGAGCAGGCCGAAAAGTAGCTTCTGCACACCAGAGTACCTCGATCTAGCCCCCTGCAGAAGGGAACTGACAAAGTAGGCTGGGCGCTGCACCATCTTCTTCCGTATCTTGTCTCAACCTGCGCTGATCCGCCATTGTCGGGACTCGGAGCTTGACGGCGAAGCCCCGCTTGTCGCTGGACGATCTCGCCTTTGGTCGCCGGCTCATCATCCGCCTCCTCTCCGCTACTAACGCAGCACTAACCACTTGATTGGTCGCCGCTATATACAGCAACAACTTCTCTTGCGGTTTAGGTGCGACAAGTATTGGAGTGGAGGACAGGTATCTCTTCAAGTCCTGCAGCGCAGCCTCCGCTTCGGGAGTCCATTTCATTGACCCGCTTTTTCAAAATCTTGAAAACGCAGTAGCGCGCCAGCAGATTTAGAGATGAACCTCCGAGAGCAGCCACGCAACCGCAAGCCGCCGACATCCTTGACGCGCTTTGGGGCTTCGATCTGCTCAATGGCCTTGATCTTGTCGGGATTGGCTTCAATTCCTTGCTGAGATACAAAGAACCCGAGAAGCTTGCCGGAAGGGACTCCAAACACGCACTTCTCGGGTTGAGCTTGAGGTTGATCTTGCGCAGGTTTGCAAACGCCTCATCCAAATCTTGAACCAGGGTTGCCCTGTCTTTGCTCTTGACCACTATGTCATCCATGTAGGCTTCTACATTTACGTATCTGTGGCCCAAAAGCATCATGGACTACCTTGCAAAGGTTGAACCAGCATTCTTCAAACCGAAAGGCATCCGTATAAAGCAAAGACGTGCGCACATGGTGTAATAAATGCGGTTTTCTTCATCCCCTTCGCCATGAAGATCCGATGATATCTCGAATATGCATCAAGAAATGAAAGCAGATCGCATCCACCGTGGAGTCAACAATCTGGTCGATACGCGGCAAGGGAAATGGGTCCTTGGGACAGGCTTTATTAACATCCGTGAAGTCAATACAAAGTCTCCATTTCCCATTAGCCTTGCATATCACTACCGGATTGGCCAACCACGGGGTGGAGGACTCTCCGACAAGCCCCGCCGCTTCCAATTTCTTGATTTCTTCTGCTATGAACTCTTGGCGCCCACCGCTGCTTCCTAACTCTTTGCTTGACGGGCCTTGCGTGAGGACGCACAGCTAGGTGGTGCTCAATTACTTTCCTGAACGCCGGGATGTCGATGGTTGCCATGCAAACACATCGACATTCGCCATCAGAAAGCAACGAGCTCGCCTTCCTATTTAGGATCAAGCGTGGCACCGATGGTGAAGGTACCACCGGTGCCGCCCTCCTTGGCGGCACCTTCTTAGTCTTTGGCGGAGCCGCCATCGCCCCTGTTGCACTTGCCGGTGGAGCTCGATGGTGCGCCTCGACGGTAGCGCAGCACCAAGAGGTGCGCTTGCCGGAGTGGGCAGCAGAGCTCTTGCCGGATCCAAAGTGGTCTTCTTCTTCGCCCGGAGCTTCAACGGTAAGTAGTTTGCTATCCGCGCGCCGCTGCATCCCCAGAATCTTGTCGGTGCAGATAAGTGCATCTTTCTTGTCGCCATGGACAGAAATGACACTTATCGGACCGGCATCTTGAGTAGGTTGTATGCATAGTGAGAGGCGGCCATGAACTTGGCGAGTGCCGGACGGCCGAGTATGCCATTGTAGGGCAATGGGAAATCGGCGACGCCGAACGTGACCCTCTCAGTTCTGAAATTGAGCTCACCGCCAATGTTACCGCAACGTGATCTTCCCTTGGGCTGGCTCCTTCCGGGTTGATTCCTTGAAAGTACCGCTTTCTCGAGCTCATTGTCAGGATTTGAAGCTTCTAGAGCACCGCAGAGGAGATCAAATTCAGGCCGGCCCCGCCGTCAACCAGCATCTTTGTGACCTTGAGGTTGCGGATGGTTGGTGAGACCAACATCGGCAAACACCCGACCGTAGTGATGCGATCGGTGATCCTCAATGTCAAAGATGATGGGCGTCTGGACCACTTCGAGGTTTGCGTGACTCTATGGATGGTTCTGCTGCATTGACCTCACGATCCATTGCTTGAGTTGGCGGTGTGAGGTATGCAAAGACGCACCACCGCCAATGCAAAGGACCTCTGCTGCCTTTTTGAAACTCCTGCTCATCAGCCTTCATCGCCTTCATAATCCTCGCCATCTTCATCTTCATCTTCTTCCTTGTCGCGCCACGGGAGGTCTGCCTCTGCCGCTGCTTGGCCTTGCCCAAGGCCCTCCCCGACCGGGTCTCTTTTACTTGCTGCACCTGCACCTTCTTGGCTTTCTCCTTGTCTTGCCGCTCAGATTCAGCTTTCAGAGCTCAACAAGCTGCTCGACTTTCTTGGAGCTTTGGAGATCGTGGCCCTTGGTGCGGTGGATTTTACAAGATCGCTTGTTGAGCTGCCAGCTTGTCGGCGGCCGCCACAGCTTGGCGGGCGGCGCTAACGGTAACCTCCTTGCCGAGCCACGGGCTTTGGCTTGGTTGGCGGCATCATCCTTGCCGGACTGCTCGACAACTAGCACTTCTTGGTTTTTCTTCCTCCTGTTGTTCCGCCACGGCTATTCCTTGCCGGGCGGTCCCTTCACCGCCGACTGGCCCCACACTCTCTCCTAGGAGCCTTCTTCCTTCTTCAGCAAGGCGCACTTGTCGGCCAGTATAGAGCTCACGACGCGTCTTTCACTTTGCACATCGCCATCTCTTCCTCATCCTGCGGTTTCGACATTCGATGAAATGCACTAATCACCGCAGCAGGTGGACGCCCGGGATGTTGTAGTGCACTCGATCAATCTCTGGATGAATTTGCGCAGAGACTCCCTCCTTCCGGGCAAGCAGGTGGAGATCACTCTCTGGCCATGAGGCTTGTGGTCACCGTGAAGGCGCCAACAAACTGATGGCACAGATCTGCCCAAGAAGAAATAGAGCCATCCGGCAAGTGCATGAGCCAAGATCTGATGTTTGGCTTGAGCACCAATGGTAAGTAGTTGGCGAGGATCTTGTCGTCTCGTCCCCCCGCAGCTTGCACCGCGATGGAGTAGATGCCGAGGAACTCCGATGGGTGTGTCCTGCCGTCGTACTTCTCTGGCACATCTGGTTTGAAATTTTTCTTGTCGGGCCACTGGACTTGCCGCAGCTCACAAGTGAACGCAGGGCAATCCACCGCGTACGGCAAGTCGCCTGGTTCCCCTAGCGCATGCATATCGACAGTGGGCCCGGCGCGCTGGTCAGATTGACGGCGCGCTTCTCTTCGGTGCTCGATACGAGTTCGAGCGTCCTCTTCTTGCCATTCTCGAAGAACTTGACGTTGGTCGCGACGGGCTCGCGGATTCGACGACGCGGTGGAGTCGCTGTCGAGGTGGATCCGCGAGTCGGCGATCTTGGCCTTCGGAAGGGGTAGGTACGTGGTGCACCGCGCAGTCTCGCCGCCATCGGCTCGCGCTTTGTCGCCGCCGCTGCCGCGGCGCCGGTTGCCGTGGGACGCCGCTGCTGGCAAAGCCGGCGAGACTTTGAATTGTGGTTCTCCATTCGCCGACCTTTGTCGGCCGCCGGAGGGTAATCTAGTAGTAACTGAGCTCTCGCCAAGGCTTCCGCTGGTGTGGTCGGCGGCAACGGCGACGGAGCGAAGAACGGATGTGCTCGGACTCCCAACCAAGTTAGGAGGAGCAGCATCCGCCTCAGCCGATCGCATTCCCACTCGCACCAAAGATGCCGGGGTGCATGCGGTCTCGAGGGCCTCGGATCCTCCAGCTTTGGCCTTGGTCCAAAGATCGTATGGTGCCGCGTATCATGACGCTGCCTGTCCCGCGCCTCCCGTGATGGACGCGGTGCAGATTCGACGCCGACGCCAAGGCCGCGTTGTCTTTGGACCTCGGCGACATCGCGGGTTTTTCGACGACGCCGTCCCTCCGCTAAGTTTTCCACCACCGACGGCCCGTGGTGGTGGGTTTGACGCGACGGCTCAGCTGCTGCCAAGGCTTCTTCTTCGGTGCCATGTCGACGAAGATGTCGATGGGGTTGCTCGTGGTGACCGCCGGATCGGGTTCACACAGCCTCGACAGCCCCTACCGCGCGCCAAAGATGTCGGGGAAGAATCGATCGTGCCCTCACGAGCACCCACGGGACCCGGGTCCCTTGTGGTTCGGAGGGGGCGGAGATTGCAAGAAAGAGCGGATCGAGGCGATGCACACGAGGGTTTTACCCAGCTTCGAGCTCTCCGAGAGATAATACTCTCATCGCTGCCTTTGTGGATTATCTTGTGTTCTTGCTAGGAGCGACGCTGGCTACAAGACCTAGCTTGAGTGTGATGAACTAAGCTGGAGCTGGACTGGAGACCCAGCTGAACCTCACTCGACCCTCTCTACGTTGCCCTCGGCCCTCCTTTTATAGGCACAAGGGGTTACCACATATGGCAAGTAGACAAGGTTACAATGGTAAAAACCTAGGTTGGTACACCGCTTTGTACAAAGGCACAGTGAATCTATACCTAACTCAAGGCAAGGGACAAGGGTCATCAATGCCCATCTCAGCCGCCTCAATAGTGTAACAGGACTGCTAAGGCGCCTCCGTCCGCCACGATGGTGGCTTGTCACCGCTCTGTCGCTATTCCCCGCTGGCTGCACAGCCCGTCGACACGCCAGAGCTTTGGGAGAGCCCTGGTGACACGCTACGGGTGAGCTGGAGCGAGATGAGAGGTCGCCTCGCCGCAAGCGCTTTGTCACAAGGGAACCTTGTCGCGCTTTGGGGTTCAGCTCCTAGCCTTCCCGGCAAGCTCCTCTTGCCGGGCTTTGTTTTTTTACGCTGAGTATTCCTTCCGCAAGCTCCTCTTGCCGGGTCTCACTGCTTTTGTTTTGAATGGCTCCGAGGGAGCTACGAGATCTTGGCGGCCATCAGGCCGCCCGCCGTGGCGCTGTAATCGTCTTGCAGACGAAGTTCGGGGTACTAGGGTACTTTACTACTAGTACACCGGCTAATCGGTTTTGATGACGATGGTGATGATTTCCCCCTCCCGGAGGGAAGTTTCCCCGGCAGAACAGCTCTGCCGGAGCTCTAGATTGGTTCCGCCAAGGTTCCGCCGCCACGTTCGTCCCGTAAGCTTGCCTCTGATTTTTTCTAGGGTAGAAGCCTTCATATAGCAGAACATGGACATCGGAGGGCCACCAGGGGGCCCAGGAGACAGGGGGCGCACCTAGTAGGGGTGGGCGCGCTGCCCACCCTCCTGGCCTGGGTCTAGGCCCCCTCTGGTGTTTCTTTTGCTCAATAATTATTATTAATTTTAAAAATGACTTCCGTGGAGTTTCAGGATTTTTGGAGCTGTGCAGAATAGGTTTCCAATATTTGCTCCTTTTCCAGCCAGAATTCCAACTGCCGGCATTCCCCCTCTTCATGGTAAACCTTGTAAAATAAGAGAGAATAGCCATAAGTTTTGAGATATAATGTGTAATAACAGCCCATAATGCAATAAATATTGATATAAAAGCATGATGCAAAATGGACATATCAGGGTGCGTGGCCGAGGGAGGGGTGACGCGGTCAGTCGAAGTCGGGGTCGGCATCCTGCCGCTCGACTCCCTTGTTGTCGCTGTCGCTGTCCTCCTCGTCACTCCCGCTCGAGGAGGAATCTTCATCGTCGGAGGAGCTCTCCACGCAACACTTTTGGTGAGTTCCAAGATCTCCGAAGACCTTGACGGAGAGCATGCCGCCCTCCATTAACTTAAAGTAGAGGACGAGCCCCGCCGTCAAGCTATGGATGCGAGCAAATGTCTTCCACCCGCGACGGAGGTACATAACATGAGGAGCGGGGAAGTCAACGTCGACCTGCGTGCCGCCGTTCCCGTAGCCCCTCATGTGCAACCTGAGGGTCTAGGGGGGATCGAGCTCCATCTCCCGAGCGAATGGGATAGGGAGACAGAGGCGGCGATGCGGTGGCCGGCGCAGCCTGACGAAGAACTCGTGAGGCTGGTCCCCGACATGGCCTTCCATTGGAAGAGGCATCGCTAGCGGAGGCGAGGCCGGTGCGCCGCCCCGTCCCCCTCTTTTCTGAGCGCCACGACGACCTCGGCCTCGCCCCTCCCCCTTCCTCTCGTGGCCGACTCTGCCACCGCGAGCTCTTAAGGAGGAGGGACGCGTTGTCGAGCAGCGACCCTCGCCCCCACTGTTGAAGGGCCTGCGCCCCCTCTCGCCATGATGGGTGGAAGGAAGGAGCGGAACTGGAGGAAGATGGATGCTGGAGAATGTGGGAGTGCCATCCTCCTCCTCCCTTCTTATAAAGGGGCAAGGTCGAGGCTCGGCCGCCCCACTCGACCAATCCGGTCATGGGGGCGCAGGGAATCAGGACCGACCCGCTGCCCCAATCGGCGACGACCCGGTTTCCCGCCACCACCGCCTGCCACCTGCATGAAGAGCACGTGGCGAGCAAGCAGAGTCGAAGGGACGGGTGAGGTAACTGCTCTCACCCCGCGATCATGGGGCATGGGCGCCTGAAGATCGCGACCCGAGTCCACGAGGACGAGCCGCGCCCATGCCTCCCTCTTTTTATGAGGAAGGCGCGAGCCGCTTTTTACTATGATGTGACGATGCGCAGTGAACCGCCCGACGATGACCCCACGCCACGCGACGCCTCCACGCTATGCTGCTCAACGTGGGTCGGGAAGCGCAGCGACTAAATAGTTGCCGTGGTAAAATCCGCCCCACCTGCCCGCCAAGACCGCCTGGCCTGGCCCAACAACGCTGCGCGCTTATGTGTGGCCTGCACTGGGCTCTCGTCGGTGTACAAAAGTAGGGGCTCTCCTTTTGACCCCTTTACTTGTGCACGGGCAGTAAGAACCACGCGCCACGACCACACCTAGCAGGGCAGAAGAGAGAAGCCGAAGCGCAAGACAACCAAGGCAACACTAAGACCAAAAACATAGCAGAGCAAAGGGGCGAGGTGGACTGCCCCGGCAAGGCCCTTGTCGGGGCGGCCTCCGCGGCCCCGGCAAGAGCCTTGCCAGGGTGCTACGTCTTGAGCTTGCGTTGGTTTTCCTTGAAGAGGAAAGGGTGATGCAACAATAGTAGCGTAAGTATTTCCCTCATTTTTTGAGAACCAAGGTATCAATCCAGTAGGAGGATCCTCAAAAGTCCCATGCACCTACACAAACAAACAAAGAACTCGCAACCAACGCAATAAAGTTGTCAATCCCTTCACGGCCACTTGCGAAAGTGAGATCTGATAGAGATAGTAGATAAGATAAATATATTTTTGGTATTTTATAATATAGATTTGAAAAGTAAAGATGCAAATAAAAGTAGATTGAAAGCTTATATGATAAAAGATAGACCCGGGGCCATAGCACTAGTGGCTTCTCTCAAGATAGCATAAGTATTACGGGGTGAACAAATTCATCACGAGCAATTGATAGAAAAGCGAATAATTATGAGATTATCTAGGCATGATCATGTATATAGGCATCACGTCCGTGACAAGTAGACCGACTCCTGCGTGCATCTACTACTATTACTCCACACATCGACCGCTATCCAGCATGCATCTAGAGTATTAAGTACATAAGAACAGAGTAACACATTAAGAAAAGATGACATGATGTAGAGGGATAAACTCATGCAATACGATATAAACCCCATCTTTTTATCCTCGATGGCAACAATACAATACATGCCTTGCTGCCCTTATTGTCACTTGGAAAGGACACCGCAAGATTGAACCCAAAGCTAAGCACTTCTCCCATGGCAAGTGAGGGAGTCCTGGATTAGGGGGTGTCCGGATAGCCGGACTATCATCATCAGCTGAACTATCATCTGCCAGACTATCATCATCGACCGGACTCCAAGACTATGAAGATACAAGATTGAAGACCTCACCCCGTGTCCGGATGGGACTTTCCTTAGCGTGGAAGGCAAGCTTGGCGATACGGATATGTAGATCTCCTACCATTGTAACCGACTCTATGTAACCCTAGCCCTCTCCTGTCTATATAAACTGATGGCTCTAGTCCGTAGGGACTATCGTGAGCAACCCTTACAATCATACCATAGGCTAGCTTCTAGGTTTAGCCTCCTTGATCTCGTGGTAGATCCACTCTTGTAAACATCCACAATATCAATATCAATCAAGCAGGACGAGGGTTTTACCTCCATCAAGAGGGCCCAACCGGTAAAACATCGTGTCCCTTGTCTCCTGTTACCATCCGCCTAGACGCACGCTCGGGACCCCTACCCGAGATCCGCCGGTTTTGACAATCGACATTGGTGCTTTATTGAGAGTTCCTCCTGTCGCCACCGATAGGCTTGATGGCCTCTTCAATCAGCAACGACGCCTGGCCCCGGTGAGACTTTTCTCCCGACAGATCTTCAGATTCGGGCGGCTTTCGATCATGGGCCAACTCACTTGGCCATCCGGAGCAGATCAAAGTTACGCCCGCCGCCGTCAGGTTTGAAGTTTAAACTTCACGGACGATATCCGGGGGACTTGATCTTCGATGGATCTGAGCCACGCCGAAGCGTGCCGCCATTGCCATGATGGGCATGACCTAACTCCGCCACGACAGCACCTTGAGGTTGCATTTAATCCGCCCGACTATAGTCCGGAGCCGATCGATCGGATCGAGGACGGATGGCTGACACCGCCGAGCTGCAACTTCTACGGCGATGGAGCCAACACTTACCTTGTCCCGCATAAAGCTCATGAATCCGAGGTGCCGGACTTCTCGCCGGACCAACCTCCCGCGCTCGCCACGAATCCGTTGGGCACCGATCATGGAATTCACCGCTGCGACATCTTTCAAGACTCGCCTTCGCAATATCATAAATTCATCAAGCATCTCTCGCTATCCGAGAGCCTTGGCCAACCACGGCCGGATGGTTGGGACGCGACGACGAAGAAATTCAGAGCCCACCCACCACCCACTTCGAGCCACCGCCGACGATTTAACCGACGATTGACCACGACCAAGACATCGACGGTATGGACGACGATGCCGAGATTACCAAGAACCAAAGCCTTTACAGGACACCGAAGACCACCTCACATACGACATATACATGGTGGACACCCCAAAAGATGGGGACGGCGAAGAAGCAGTGGAGGCCGATTCCAAAGAAACAGCCTGCGCCGACGCTCAAGCACCGCCTAAATCCCGCCACGACAAGAATGGAGATTCCAGCACAGAGATAATAACACCCCGTAAAGTGCCGAAGACAACTCCTCCAAAGACGATCCATCGCAGGAGGAGGTAGGCAAGCCCTCACGAGAGGGCAGCAGAAGAGGTCGAGGATGACAATTACTTACCTCCTCCGAGACGAGGCAACTCGACAACGCACGAATTCGGCGTGGCTCGAGGATCCCACGAACAAGAGCGCTTTCAGACGCAGGCTAATAGCCACGGCAAACAGCCTAAAGAAAAGGCAACAACAACTTCAAGCCGATCAAGACCCATCGCCGACAGATGGACCGAGGTCCTCGCGTCAAGAGTATGAACTCAACACCCTCCAAAAGTTACGCAAAACGCAAGTTGCTCCCCGATTAGAGGAGGAAGCGCATAAACCTGCATCACCAGACACAATACGGCAGACCGACCACCTCGTGGTCGCGAGAGAGGGCGGCAAGCCTCCACTAAAACCGCATTCTCGCATCGCTTCAAAAAGCATGAAGCCATGGGGGAACGCGCCGACTTAAGTAGATATATTGAGGACAAGGAAAGACAATCCAGATCTATCTATGGATCACGTATGCCTAAGACCCACGACGAATACCGTCACCGGATACAACTACTCGCCGGGCCAACACAGCAGCATAACGCCTTCGAAGCTACGCCGCGATATCGCCAATACAGAGGCGCCGACACCCGCTTATGCTTCATCGACGAAGTAATGGATCATCAAATCCTCAAGGGTTTAAACCCGCTAATATCGAATCCTACGATGGCACAAATGCACCTCGCGTTTGGATTGAGGATTATCTCTCCATATACATATGGCCCGCATGATGACGATCTTCACGCCATCAAATATCTCCCGCCAAGCTCAAAGGACCAGCCAGCATCGCTTAACAGCCTGCCCGCAGAGTCAATTGATGTTGAGGACCTGGAAGCCGATTCTCGACAACTTCTGTGGCATGTATGTGCGACCACCGGACGCAGATGACCTAAGCCACATAATCTAGCAGCCGATCTAATCGCCAGAAATTCTCGACACGATTCTTAACAAAGAAAATCAAATTGTCGATCGTCCGGATGCAGAGGCCTCGCTGCCTTCAAACATAACATCCGTGACGAGTGGCTGGCCCGCACTCCAGGACAGAGAAGCCGAATCCATGGCAGCCCTCACATCACTCATGACCCGCTTCGGCGGGAGAGGATAGCTGGCTAGCTCAGAATAACCTCAAAGAAAACGCTGCAGTCCGATACCAAGGACCGCAATGGCAGGTTGCATCAAACAAAAACAAACGCCGCATTAACGGCGCATAAAGAATGAGGATACGGCAATAACGCCAGATTTCGAGGCTCCAAACCCGTCAACGGAAGAAGCCATTCAAAAGAACCACTCCGGGCCCGCCCAATTTGGACCGAATACTCGACCGCCTTGTCAAATACATGGAACTCCCAAAAGCTAGCTAACCACACCAACAGAGATTGTTGGGTATTCAAGCAGCAGCAGATTAATCACCGGTAAAATAGCGATAAGGCTACACAACATGACGACGAGGAAGAGATCTTGCCACGAACAACAGAGGGACAAAAGGGATTCCCCTCAAGTTCGGACGATAAACATGATATACGCAACGATATTCCCAAGAGGGAGCGTAAGCGCACTAAGGGACGATACGCTGATGGAGCCAGCCGCCTCAAAATTCAACCCATGGTCCTCTTGCCCGATCACTTTCGATCAAGAGACCATCCGACCAGATCCGCCATGGCGGATTCGCCGCATTGGTTTTAGACCCAATCGCCGACGGATTTCACCTCATGAGAGTCCTGATGGACGGCGGCAGAGCCTCGAACCTGCTTTATCGTGATATAGTGCAAGATGGGCATAGACCCTTCAAGGATTAAACCTACAAAGACAACCTTAAAAGGTGTCATACCGTGTCGAGGCCAATTGTGCTGTGCTCGCTACATCGAAGTGGTCTCGGATCCCGGATAATTTCCGGAGCGAGGAGTTAATCTTCGACATAGTCCTGCTCAGCAGGGCTATCACGCCTCGCTCGCGAACCGCTTGCAAAATTCAAAATTCAACGCGTGCCGATTATGCATACCTTAAGCTCAAGATGCCAGCCCTCGTGGAGTCATCACGGTCAATGGAAACATCGAACGCCCCTCCGAACGGAGGAACATACAGCGGCTTCTCGCGTAGAAGTACAGAGCAGCCTTTACAGCATTCGAGTCCGCCATCAAACGACCGACACGCACCAAACGCTACCGGAGCAACATCAACCAAGACCACCCGCACGCTCCGAGCACGTAAGTGCATCTAGTGCCCCTTAGTGATTTTGGTGTATTGAAGACTTATAGGTTAAGGAACTAATGCGCTTGTGAGTGTACACAGTGTCTATAAGTCTATGAGGAGTTTGATATTTACAGAGAAAGTCGAATTCCCTAAAAATGAAGTTCTTCAATCAAGACTTTGATATTCTCAAGACTTTCTCAAGACTTTGAAAGTGAAGAAATTGGTGTGACCTTGAAGACTTGGTATTCATTTGAGGAACATGAAGCATGAAGACTTTTGTTTTCGTAGTTTCATTTTCTTTCTTGAGTCATAGGAAACACCGCATCGTTAAAGGGGGTCGAGGAAATACTAAGGAAAAATTTCCATGTGATGCTCAACTCAAAATCCTACACCTACCAATCCTTCGAGTGAAGCCTTTGAAATCTCATACAGCTTCACCAATTTCTTCAGTGATGAGACGAAGTTCTTATGGTCACGAGGAATTTGTTCGACCGAGGAGTTAGGAATTCGCCATGGATTGCCTACACAAAGGAGGAACATGATAGCCCCGAGGAATTTGAGATTCAAATTTCCGATCGCTGTTGTGCCGAGCGCCACCTGTCCCAAAATATCTTATCCACCTAACGGTCATATCATTGAAGGGCATTTATGTCTTATCATGTCGGGCTGCTCCCTAGGCTATAAATAGCCGCCTCTACAACCACTAGCTGGTTGGCTGCCCGAGAGAACTTGACACTTGTCATTTGAGAGCAACCCATCCTCCGAGGACTTTGAGCGAAAATCATCAAGTGAGGAAAACCCAAAACCAAACCCCTATAAACCCAAAGTGATTGAGCATCATCAAGAAATTGATCCTGCGTGATCCGACGCTTGTTACCTTTGAAGACTGTGCTTCTTCCAGACGGTTAGGCGCCATGGTCTAGAGCATCCAAGAGGAATTGTGGATCGCCGAGTGACCAAGTCTGTGAAGGTTTGGAAGTCGCTCAAGACTTACCACGAGTGATTGGACGAGGTCTGTGTGACCTTAGTTCAAGGAGAATACGGTGAGGACTTGGTGTCCCGAGCTGCGTGCTTAGCGATCGGGTGTCCGGACTGTGTGTCCTCGAGTTTAAATACTCACCGCCCAACCAGACGCATAACCGAGACAACAGCTTGAACTGGTCTACCAAATCATTGTCTTCACCAACCTAATCGGTTCTATTTCCTCAACCCTTTCATTTCCTCATTATCGTGTTGAGTGTTTGTTCATATCTGTGTTTGAAGACTTTGATCAAGACTTTCTCAATTTCCTCGCTCAATTTCTTCACTTTGTTTGTCTTCATCTTGTGTTATCCTCGTGATTACGCTTTTCAGACTCGTGATTGTCTTCATTTCATCATGATGACTATGCGTATTCTGTTATGCTTACTTCGAGTACTTATTCCGCAGTAAGTAGTTCTTCGCTAAGGAATTTCCTCACCGCAAATTCCTCGAAGAATTCATAAAATCGCCTATTCACCCCCTCTAGTCGATATAACGACTTTCAATTGGTATCGAGCAAGGTACTCCTTGTTCTGTGTGATTTTGGTTTAACCACCGAGTTTTAGTTATGTCGATCGCAGTATGATCAAGGTCTCAGCAGGGTGTCCTACCTTCGATGGGACATACTACCCTTATCGAAGAACAAGATGCTAATGCATCTTGAAGCAATTGACAACGATCTCCGTATGTTGTGGAAAATGGTGTTCCTCACCACACCTTCTCCGAATGATGCTGATGTGAAGAGATTCAAGCAACTCGATTCTCAAGCTTAAGAATATCATATGTGGCCATCCGAGCAAAGGTCAATATGGAAGAGTGAGTGCTTTGAATCGCTAAGCTCATCCGGGACAAAGGTCCAAAGTAAATGAAGGAGTCTCAACTCAGCGTGACTCTCGAGTTGATGTTCTTCGAATCTCTTCAACCGCTTCAAAAGACTCGACAACTAAAATGTTCAACAAACCTTCGATCGCCTCATCGACATCTCAAATGAGCTTCAAGCACTTGGCGCCATCGACATCACCGATCATGAGGTGGTGAAGAAATTGTTAAGATCGCTTGATTCCTCATTTGATACTCCGCACCGATGATACAAGAACGAGCTGACTACAAGTCTCTTGATCCCGCCGATATCCTCGAAAGGCTAAATACTCACGAAGTTCCAGCTTGTCAAAAGAGAGATCTCTATGGTTCTAGCTATGGAAAACACGTGCCTCAAGGCCAAGGCTGTGTCTCGAATCTGAGTGTGAAGACTCGTAGTAGCTTTGGAGATCCTCAAGAATTAGGCCAGAGCTAGCACCGCCGTGAAGAAATTCCAGAAATTCTCAAGACGTGGTCGCTGGAAAATCCTCAAGAAGCAAAGATTCCTCATCTAGTGACTATAAGAGAAGACTTTGTCACAAATGCAAGAAACCTGGTCACTACATCCAAGATTGTCCTTAGTGGGAAAAGGAATTAAAGAAGAAGAAACACAAGGATTACAGCCTGATGACGCCAAGAAGAAGAAGAAATCATCAAAATCTTCATCATCAAAATCCTCAAAGCCTTCTTCTCACAAGAAGAGCAGCTCCAAAAGGCTCTGCATTCATTGGCAAGGAAATGGACTCAAGCTGAATCTGAGGAACATGAGGAAGAGGAGGAGTCCAAGAATCCAACTGTGTGGCTAGTCTGGCTTTCGCCATCGCTTTCATTAGCAAGTCCATCTTCAACATCAAGAAACTGACCTCACCGACAAGCCCGATGAGGATGATGATGACTACGCCCCACCTATTGCTTCATGGCAAAAGGTGCCAAGGTACTCAATTTCACCTCCTCCTAATCTAGTGAAAATGAATCGATGAGGATCTCAAGCCCAGCTACTCTAAACTTGCTAAGATTGCTATAAACAACAAAGGGCTTTTGAAAAGGTTCAAAACATGCTAGACAAAAGTGATGATATGTTGGGTGAAGAAATGGATCGACTAAAGCCCTCGATCGAAAATCTTCAGAGACTTCAGCCTAGGCTTGACAGCCTTCAAGGTCATCATAACACTCTCTTATCTCGATCATGAGAAACTTTCTTATGAATTTCTTCAAAGAAAGCAAGATCTTGAGAAGCTAAGAGCGAGTTATGAAGATCTTCGTAAGGAGCGCGATTCATTACTTGCTCAACAAATCAGCGCTTCTCAAGAAGAATTTGTTCCTCCATGCTTAAAGTGCATTGAACGTGAATCGCTAATTCTTCACCGAATGTTCAAATGCTTCAACTGTTATAAATTCTTCACCTGCCTCTCGCTATCACTAATTCTCATCCGAGGACATTGCTAGTATCACCGACAATGCAGGTTGAAGGAATTGTACATGACAGCATGTACAAAAGCCTCAAAGGGCATCGACTTTTGTGATGTGCTTAAAAGCAGATCCTCAACAGAACCCTAGGAAAGAGGGTATTGCCTTTGAGAGGAAATTCAATGCTGATGGAACATATTGAAGCCCGAGCAAGATCCCAAAACCTCATGGGTTGCTGCAAAGGGACCTCCAGCTTGATCCATCTAACTTATCCGCTTTACATGTGAATCTCCTCATTCTTCCGATGAGTCATTTGACTCCAACTATAAACTGTTCAAAAATCAGAATGGTGAAGTATTTGCTAGATATGTTGGCACTAATCGCAGAACGGTTCCCTATGAAGAAAATCTGGGTTCCCAAGAAGTGCCTTGAAAGTCTTCGTGAATGTCCTCATGACACCACCGTGAAGAATAGGAACCCCAAATCAAATTCTTCATATATACGGACCAAATTCTCACGTGGATCAAATTCCACAAAAGGATCAAAGTCCTCATATGATTATCATCGTATAACAACTCGCTTTCGCAGGTAGAGCTAAGGGCTATGAATATGTGCATTATTCTTCAAACCAATATGTTCATAAGTCCTCAAGAATTTCTCCGCTTATTCATATGCTTACCCTAACCCTCTTATGTGAAACGAAATGGTTTGGCTTCTATGCCACCATTCTCGTATGGTGCTCGCAGAGTGATGAACTCTTTGCCACCCCTTCAGATGTGGGTGGTGAAGAAAAGAACTAATCTCTTCTAGGGTCAGTCTCCTGACGCGCCTTAACGCTCAAGAATTTGTCGGGGCCCGACAAAATTGCTCGAAGGACGCAGTTAATCATGATGAAATGAACTTTCATTTCACACGCCCTCATACCGCTTATCTCGTTGATACCGAATGATGAAATTCATCTGATGAACTTGATATCATATTCTTCACTGATGAAGTATATGAGATCGTAAGTTGCACTAATTCATCTGCAGGATGATCAACCCAAAGCCACCGAGTGGGTTCTCGATAGTGGATGTACAAATCACATGACCGGTGACAAGAATCTATTGATGGATGCTCCTTATCACCGCCACATCTCAAGCATATCATCTTTGCCGACAAAGGCAAAAGTCGTATTGGGTCTTGGTAAGGTTGCAATCTCTAAGGACATGCACATGGACAAAGTCATGCTTGTTGAGTCCTTAGGATACAACCTCATGTCAGTCTCAATGCTTTGTGATCTTGATATGGTTGTTATCTTTGGCAAGTATCGCTGTGTTGTGATTATGGAAGTCGACAATTCCAAAGTCTTCAAGGCTTTAGGAGAGGAGACTTGTATATTGTTGACTTCTCCATAGGACCACAACCAGCCGTGTGTCTACTTGCAAAAGCTTCGTAAGGCTGGCTATGGCATCGGCGACTTGGTCACGCAGCATGAGGAATTTGCACACGCCATGAAGAAGAAGCATGTCATTGGCATTGAGAATGTCAAATTCTCAAGGATCACTTATGCGGAGCCCGTGAAGCTGGAAAATGACCAAGGCCAAGCATCCAAATAAGACTATCATGACCACTACTCGCCCCTTCAATTGCTTCACATGGACCTCTTTGGTCCCAATCATTACTCAGCTGTCGTTAATGATGCATCTCTATATGGCTTTGTTATTGTTGATGATTACTCTCATACACATGGGTACACATTGTTACTTACAAAAATCAAGTGTAGGAAGTCTTCAAACGATTTTCCTCGAGGGCTTCAACTAACTTTGGTGTGAAGATCAAGCACATCAGAGTGACAATGGAACTGAGTTCAAGAATTCGGTCTTGATGACTATCTTGATGAACTTGGTATTACTCATGAGTTATCTCGCCCTTATACTCCTCAAAGAAATGGCGCCGTGGAGCGCAAGAACAGAACTCTTGTTGAGATGGCTCGACTATGCTTGATGAATACAAAACGCCTAGTCGCTTTCGGATTGAAGCAATCGACACCGCGGCCACATCATCAACAGAGTATATCTTCACAAATTCTTCAAGAAGACTGCCTATGAACTCCTCACCGACAAGAAACCTAATGTAAGTTATTTCAAAGTCTTCGTGCTAAATGCTGGATTAGAGATCCTCACCACAACTCTAAATTTGCACCAAAGCACATGAAGGTTTTATGCTTGGTTACGAAAGGACTCAGACACCTACAGTAGTCTTCAACATCACTCTACACAAGATTGTTGACATCAGAGATGTGCGGTTCGATGAAACTAATGGCTCGCAAAGAGAGCACCTACCTTCGTGTTAGATGAACCAGCACCGAGGAATCTATCAAGTTCAAGGCAACCGAGGATGTCATTCCGATCAAGAAACTGCTCAAGAATTCATTCCTCAGACGCCAAGAACGCCGAGCTGATGCACCAAGATAATGTCAAGAAAATGGTGCCGAGGAAAATGATCAAATTCCTCGACGACAACCAGCTCATCCTCGCTGCAAAAAGAAGTGCAAGTGGAGAAGATCATCGATGACATTAAAGCGCCAGTCCTCTCACACGCCAAAAGCTTCACATTTATCTAACTTTGTGGGCACTATGCTTTTGTCTCTATCACAGAGCCCACTAAGGTAGATGAAGCATTTATGGAGCCGAGTGGATTCAGCCATGCAAGAAGACATCAGCTCGAGCTCAACAATGTCTCGAACTGGTCAAACGATAGATCCTCGCAAGCATAATATCATTGGCACAAAGTGGATCTACCGCAACAAGCAAGATGAAAATGGTCTTGTGGTGAGGAATAAGGCATGACTAGTAGCTCAAGGCTACACACAGTTGAAGGAATTGATTTCGATGAAACTTTTGCACTGCTGCTAGACTTGAGTCTATTCAGATATTACTCGCCTATGCTAACCATCACAATATCACTTTATATCAAATGGATGTGAAAAGTGCATTCCTCAATGGTAAGCTTGAGGAAGAAGTATATGTTGCTCAACCCCCAGGTTTTGAAGATCCAAAGAATCCTGACAAAGTCTTCAGACTCAATAAGGCCCTCTATGGCCTCAAGCAAGCCCCCAAGCGTGGTATGATACATTGAAGGAATTCTTTGTGAAGAATGGCTTCACACCCGGTTCACTCGACCCTACTCTCTTTACTAAATCTTATGATGGTGAACTGTTTGTGTGCCAAATATATGTTGATGATATTATCTTTGGCTGTACTGACCAACGTTATAGTGATGAATTTGCCTATATGATGAGTGAAGAATATCAAATGTCTATGATGGGAGAGTTGAAATTCTTCTTAGGTCTTCAAATTCACAACAACACAATGGCATATTCATATCTCAGAGAAATACCTCAAAGATGTCCTCAAGAAATTCGCATGCAAGATTGCAAAGGTGTCAAAATTCCTATGCCCACAAATGGCCATCTATGCAATCGATGAAAATGGTATTGACTTCGATCACAAGGTATACCGCCCATGATTGGTTCTTTATTGTACTTATGTGCATCTAGGCCAGATATAATGCTTAGTGTTTGCATGTGTGCCCGATTTCAAGCTACACCAAGGAATCACACCATAAGGCTGTGAAGCATATTCTTCGATATCTAGCTCACACACCAACACTAGGATTATGGTACCCCAAGGGCTCTACTTTTGATCTCATTGATATTCTGACTGACTATGCCGGTGATCGTGGACCGCAAGTCAACATCCGGTACTTGTCATTTCTGACGATCTTTGGTCCGTTGGTCCTCAAGAAACAGAATCATGATCACCGCTTCATCATGGAAGCTGAATACATTGCTGCTGGCTCGTGTTGTGCTCAATTGCTATGGATGAAGCAAACTCTCAAGGACTACGGCATCAACGTGAAGAATGTGCCTCTATTGTGACAATGAGAGTGCCATCAAGATTGCTCACAACCCAGCCAAGCACTCAAGACAAAGCACATTCAAATTTGTCATCATTTTCTTCATGATCATGTGTTGAAGGGCTTACATCTCCATCGAAAGCACGTGAAGATCAAGAACAGCTAGCTGATATCTTCACTAAGCCCTTGGATGAGAAGAGATTTAGCAAGTTGCGTGTGAGCTAAATATCTTAGAATCTTCGAACGTTCTTTGAAAAGGACACACATCCTAACACTTATGCAAAATTGATGACTTAGATGTGCAACACATGAAGAAACATTTTCTTCAATCAATGAAGAATAACACTCTTAGTGTGAAGAAATTAATGAAGAATTTGATTCTCGTAACCCTACGACAATTGTACGCTGTGTCTGAAATCATCATTCTTATACGGTGGGTCACGCCACCACCAAAGTTGAAAATCTTCAATTTGAGTTTTTCCTCGCTTTTGAAATTCTTCAGTTTTTCAAATTCTTCAACTTTGCAAAATCTTCACTGCTTCCGCTGCCTTTCTTCATTGGCTATATATATATGGGTTTATGTCCTCTACATCATTCACTTATGGCTATTTCTTCAAGTCGCTTTTTAAGTGAATGTGATCGACCTTCCCTCTATGCTATACTCAACCCAATCCATTCACAAATTCTTCATGTGCGCTCTATTTGAAACTCGCTCAAAATCTTCACTATGTCCTTGTCACCAAGAAATTGCAACGGAATTTTAAAGCTGATCTTATCCAAATTTTCGGTTTTGTCATTAAACTGCTCCGCATCCCATGATGCATTATTTTATTCACCCACGATCGACACGATCTCCACTACACAAGACGTGGGTGACACATGTCGTGAGAAGGAAATGGTCAGGCATGTTCGCCCTAAATCTTCGGCGATCCGCTTTTCACCGTGTCTATAAATACCCCTCTCCCTTCCTCACTTCTTTTACTCGCCGACATCTCTCTCCCGCCGAGCTCCTCAAACCCTAGCGCCGCCGCTACTCCATCGTCAGCCGGTGAGGAAAAGCTTCATCGCTTCGACTCGTCGCCGACGATTGCTACCGACCACGGAAATCCTCACTCCGCCGCCAGTAGCTGTCTTCCTCCGCCAAGTTAGGGCGTGAAGATCTGAACGACGAACTTCCCAACTGTTCTTCTCAGTTCGTCGTGTTCTTCACTTCGGGTAATTAAAAGACACTTTTATTACTCGCTTTGATTCTCAAACTTTCCTGAAAATCTTCAAAGGTGTTTATTCTTCAAATCTTCACACATATGAACACCTCAACCAAAATAGGCTCTTGATTCGTTCTCTAAGAAATGATTTTCTTCAAGATTCCTCAATTGTGTGGATCCTCGATCTATACAACTCGAACCTAAGATAAAGAACGCTTAGTGAAATTCTTCAAGGCTCATCCGTCAAAATCCTCAAAACTTGTTCTTTTGAAAACCTTCCGAGAACGATATGACCTCTCCAAATTCCTCGCAACTATACTGCTCACAGTACACATGTCCGCCGCTGAATCACTAGGTTCTCATCAACTTAACTCATTTGCAGCTGCTCTCAAGAAAACTGCATACTTCTTCAGAGAACTCAATTGTTCAAATTCTCAATCAAGAACATGGCAGACGGTAAGAAGCCATAGAAAGGAGGAAAGAAACCTGAGGTTATGACTGCGCTTGAAATCCCCGAGGAAATCTATGCCGACTATCGCACACCGGATGAAGAAAACAAAAATCAACGCAAGGTGCGATTCGTAAAATTGAACGGAGATGGGCACGGAATGGAGGGAATACAGATATGTAACTCCTAAGTACATGAAGAAATTCACCTCAATCCACCATGCCCAAGAGCTCCATTGGCACTGCCAAGTAGCTGATCCCACAAGCATCAAACGAGGTGAGGACTTTCCGATGAATGGGCTAAACGCCAAGCAAAATTGGCAAAACAAGCCAAGGAGGCAAGGAAGAAATTCAATGAGGATTCTGCCACTACTATCACATCGAGGCCTCGTCAAACCGAGGAAATCCATGCCAAAGAAGCCTGCTCATAAGCCAAGTGCTTCACCATCGCGCCTCACGGCCAATTTCCTCAAGAAGACCTCAAAGCAAATTCTCACACCGCAGCTGCTCCACCAAAGTCCTCAACAGTCTGGCACAAAACCTTCAGCCCTATGCACTGCTACATGTCAAAGGACTGCTGGCTTCTCAATTTCCTCAAAGCTTCGCAAGTTCTCAAGAGCTCCCATTTCTTCAATCGCCCGACTCACCAAGACCAAAGCAACAAATGGACGAGGTCCTCGCCTAGCCCAAAGAAGAAACAGGTTGCATTCCATGTGCCTTCGATGATGAAGCATCCGATGATGAACTTATGGAAATCATCGAGACCGCCAAGAAAAGGCCGCTAGAGCCAAAGGTACATCTGTACATCGCTGTTGATCCAAGAAAGTCCTCGATTATATTGATCTCTGGCACAAGGATCTCAAAACCCCTATGCCTGACTTTCATCTGACACCTGGACAAAGTCACACGTTGACTCACTTCATCGCTGAAGAAAAATGGAAGTTTGAGAAGGCAAGAGAAATCAAAAGGCTCAATACGTAAAGGAGAAGTTCTCAAGAAAACGTTGTCAAAATGACACCGAGGAGCTTCTCAAGGTCCAGATGAAATTCAAGACCTCAAAGAAAACTTCGATTCCTATTATGCTGATTGGCAAGGAGCCAAGGTCGATTCGCCAACCCGACGAAGAAATTCACAAATGTTGCTGCCCCAAGGCAACATGAATTCCTCAGCCGAGCCTCACCAGCCAATCGAAGAACATGCCAAGATCACTGATGACGCTCAGCCTGCCGATGAAAATGTTAGTTCCGTGGCTGATGATCCCATTCCACCACCGAAGAATTGCTGTGGCACCCACTAGTGGTGCGCTCAAGAAATCGATCAAGACAAGGCAACCGCATTAGTTGTGCTCAAGAAACTGAACCAAATCCTCAGCCCTCCCGCGCCAATTCCAACTCCAATTCTTCCATCCGCCTCGATGTGAAGAAACCAAGGCTGCAGAACGAGCTGCAGTGAAGAAAAGGAAGGCATCACCGCGCCGATTCTTCGCCAGGAAGAAAATGAGGCCTATGACCAGCTCATACGAAAATCCAATTGATAATGTTCCAATTTCTCCATGCCATCAAAGGACGTTGTTCCTTTTGAGAAGACTATGAGATCCCAATCGATCTCGATGAAGTACATCATTCTCGCCGCTTCGTCGAGCAGATTGATGAAGAAATTGAAGTGGACGCAATCCTTCAACCCCAGCCATTTCTCACCAATGCCTCACTTCACAAATCAAGAGGCTAGTGTTGAGGAAATTGAAGATGAACATGTGGATATTGGATGCACCACACCGGTGATGAATGATGACCTTGGGAAAGTCTGATCCCAATACTCCTCTCTTCACCCCGCCCAACAGATTCCTCGCCCCTCGCACAAACAGTCCAAATGGACTCAAGAAACTCAACCCACTTGCTCAGGCATGAAGAAATTCCAGCCACTAGTGTCGATGAAACTGCCGCCGCTGATCCTCGATCGATCTGTTGAGGAACAAGAAATTCCTCACCAAGAACCTGAACTTGTGATTCCCGAGGTGGTGATGCAACTCATCGACACCCTCTCGCCTAAGCAAATGAATCCGCTCAAGCAAGCAAAAGTTCAAGGCTGAAGATTTCTTTGCCGAGCACGTGTTCTTCATCGACTATAATCCATATGATTCTCGCTCACATTAGGAAGAGGCGCTTCGACTGCTAGCCAAGCCAACTTTTATTCCTCGCTTTTCAACAAGGATAAAATCTTCGATCATGCTCATATTCCTCATGTGGACATGGAGTCGCCGCCAAAGCTTTGAGCCAGCCCTCGTTTTTTCACGACGCAGACTTCTAAATTTCTGCACCGATATCTCAGGATCGAATGAAGAACTAATTCTTCAATTCTATGCAACGCTGCACATCACCGGAGACGCCAAGACGTGAACTCATGGGTCTTAGATCGATGTCTGAAAATACTACTACAAGGCACCAAAGAATCGAATTGCTTCGCGTCCTACCACTCAGTCCTCCACTTGATGGTGCACGTCAGATCTACAACGAACCGTAACTTTCAAATCACTATATGCAAGTGCCGATGAAGCCTTTGAAGCCAAGGCAGCCCTAAGAACCAAATTCTCGTCAAGGAATTATTATATGTGCCTCGGACTGTCTATCGGATTCGACGAAGACAATGAGTCCTATCAAGGGCCACGACTTAACGATGAAGAAGTCGCTGGCATCATGAAGAATATGCTTTTCAACATCATCCATGGCGCTCCTGCCAACTTCGATGATTTCTTCATGAGGACTCGCAAACATTGCTATGACACCATTTGAGCTGAAGCCTTATGCGCCTTTGGATTATGAGATTCATCAGACAAGGTCTTCACTCAATTAAAAGGTTGATACTTTGAACCACCGCAGCTACTTGCCCTCGATTGAAGTCCTCAAACGGACATTTACCTCGATGATGACAAGGGCAAGGCTATCGCAGGATCGATGAAGGCATTCGCCCATTGATGGACAGCCAAGCAAAGATCCTACTCCACCAATGATGACTCGCCACACATGACTCTCCGCAAATACCTCACCAAGCAAAGTCCTCAAGCTATCAGACCTGTGGTGATGACTGATCGTGAGTTACCCTCGCCTTCATCAAGGTTGATTGTAATCATAAATGGGTCAAGCGCCGCTTGGTTCATTTCTTCACAACATGACCTCAACACACAATGCAAAGAAGAAAACCACTACTACCTCCATGAAACCTTCAAACGCACTGGCTGTTCTTTCACATGTCTACAAAGTGAAGAAGAACCGACGGCAATGGGACTCAAGGAAGAATTTGACTGGTCTGCACCTCCTTCCTTGGTGGCCAGCTCCTATTCTTCATCTCGCGACATCGATGAAAATGAAGACTTGGACGACACCGCTGCTGGTCCTACTTCAACAACCGACCCCAACAATGTCAAGGCGCCCGCCTTCAACTTGAAATTCTTCAGAGCGTTAGTCCTCGCCGATCCTTTTGGTCATTCGATGACAAAGGGGAGAAATTTGAGTTAGTCTTCAAGCCGGTCTAGTTTATTGCCTATATACAGTAATTTAAATTTATTGTTATCTTGCAATCAAATTCCTCATTATCAGTATTTACACTTCATATGTTTATCCTCGTTGAAAACTTAACCTATATTGTCATCAATCACCAAAAGGGGAGATTGTAAGTGCATCTAGTGCCCCTTAGTGATTTTGGTGTATTGAAGACTTATAGGTTAAGGAACTAATGCGCTTGTGAGTGTACACAGGTCTATAAGTCTATGAGGAGTTTGATATTTACAGAGAAAGTCAATTCTTAAAATGAAGTTCTTCAATCAAGACTTTGATATTTTCAAGACTTTCTCAAGACTTTGAAAGTGAAGAAATTGGTGTGACCTTGAAGACTTGGTATTCATTTGAGGAACATGAAGCGTGAAGACTTTTGTTTTCGTAGTTTCATTTTCTTTCTTGAGTCATAGGAAACACCGCATCGTTAAAGGGTCGAGGAAATACTAAGGAAAAATTTCCATGTGATGCTCAACTCAAAATCCTACACCTACCAATCCTTCGAGTGAAGCCTTTGAAATCTC